>JAAVUA010000004.1:0-269668 GCA_014898875.1 Fusarium miscanthi
ACTTCTTCTCTCTTCCTCCCCCCCACACACAACCAAAAAAAGGGTCGCAAAGATTCACCAAGAGGATATCGTCTTGTCTTGAAGGACATATTTCTCCGCCCGGGCCCATTTGTCAATCTTTTCTGTTGTGCGTCGCTCTTTTCTTCTTCTCTTTTGCTCTCTATCTCTTCGCTCTTTTCGTCACTCTCTAGCCAAGCCGATCGATCGATACAAAAAGTTGGGAGTCGTTATTCTCCCTACCCATATCCTATCCGAGTCGAAATTCCCGTCACGAGTCCATTCTTTATATACCGATTTCCTCCCATAACTACCGTAGCCATGTTCAAGCGTTCGTTTAGGTCGCAAGACCCCAACCGCGTCGACAAGACTGCGAGACTAAAGAGATCGGGCTCCCACCGGGATCAAACGAAAATGTCGAAGCTGCAAAGATCGCTCAACGAGCAGGACGCGATACCCCAGAAGCCTGCTCCAGCACCCGCGCCTTCACCCTCGCCCATCGTCACTCTGACTGTTGGTCAAGATGGCCGGCTCTTTGCAGCACATGAGGATGTACTCCGCCAGTCGCCTTTCTTTGAGGCCGCTCTACGCGGAAGTTGCTTCGAGGCACAGAGCAAGAGGATCTCCATCCCCGACGAAGAACCCGAGGTGTTCTCCGCCGTCCTCGAATATCTCTACAAGGGTGACTACTACCCACGTCTGCTCCACAATAAGCAGCGCAACTCTTGGGAGCTCGAGGACCAAGGCCGTACACCTCACACATCACCCAACCCCGAAACTGGAGGTGGCCGCGCAGGCGCTGCGTCTGAAGCCACCATCTACCTGTCGAGTCTCGATATGGCCATCCTCCGCGACACAGTTGTCTACTGCGCCGCGGACAAGTACGGCCTCGAGGAGCTCAAGCGTCTAGCCCTGCGCAAGCAGGGACTGCAATCCGGCATCGATGTCGGGACCATTATACGGTCAGCTCAGTACGCCTACGCCCACACACCCGACTCAGACAGCCGTCTGCGCGCTCATTACCTCGCCCTGATCATCCGCTGCCGCAAGACCTTTAAGCGCAGCGGGACCATGCAGGCCGAGATGGAGGCGGGCGGCAGCAAGCTCTTCTTCGACCTGTTTGTAGCCATGTGCAATCACCTCGACGACGTCATTGACGTGAGCAATGCTCGCACGCCAAAGACTGTCTGAGTGATTCAAGACATCCCAAACACACACTACTCAGGCCTCCGGATGCTCCGTGTGTTTGATCATAGCTGGAGGACAAGCGCGAAATGGAATACCGCCAAATCCGCGAAAAAACAAAAACACACAAAAAAAAGTGACGCTTACAGGAACAGTTGGAAGTCGGCGTTTGGTTGCTTTTCATGCTCCGTCATCAGATTGAAGTCCTAAGGAGCTTTGTTTTATTACATCACTCCCCTTCTGCGAGGTTGGCCGACCGAATTTTGATGATACACGAGCTGAGAGGATATAATCCCACGCACACGACGTCCTTCACATCCTCTGCTCATTTATTGTGAGTTTACTCATCGCGAGTTTCTGTTTCTGCCTTGTCATTTCAACTCTGCTTTGATACCCACTTACACACGGACACTGGGACGTTTCTTCCCCACTCTACTCTACTCTACTCTGGCATTTTGTTATCCACCAAAAAAAGACCGGGTTGTCTTTGGTTCAACACCAGAGTTTGGGGGACATTTGGGACGTGGAATGCTTGACTGCTTTTTCTACACCCGCGAGCAAATGCCTCAAGATTGGCTAAAAGCTTGCATTTGTACCATCTTGGAAAATTTTCACCGAAAAAAAAAAAGGATCTCTTCTGGTTTTGTTGTTGTCTTTTTGCTTTCACGTTTTATGGCAGGAGTTTTTCTCTTTTGAACAAGCTTAGAACGCGGAACGGATACAAACATCTCCTACTCGGATTTTGCTCAACAGGGGGTGACCTTGAGAACGAGAGGCTTTAATCACTTCTTAACCCTCACACACTGCGTGTGTGCCTCGCCTCTCTAGTACCGGGTCGACCCTCTTTTGCCTTTGGTTCGCATCTACAGACTGATACCTCGAACCTGTCCTTTTGTTACTGCTTTCCTGTTTTGTTTGCTGGAGGAGATGGGAAATGGAGATCCTTTCTGCATGGGTTTGTTTGGGACCGGCGAGACGCCGATGAGAATGAAGTTACGATCTTGATGATTATTAACAACTTGGGATCGTTGAACGATCCTCCCTGGCGCAAGCACCGTCAGGGTCGAGGTAATGAGAAAATCGGCCACCTCAATTGATGTTCCTCTGCATGTGATGTCTGTGATGCCTGTGATGTTATGCTTAAAAATAATGAGGTTTGTGTAATCAGGCGGCTTCATCCCACTCAACCTCAAACTTCTCAAATGTAACCTCAAGATCCTCTTTGATCTCCTTCTTCGGATCAGGTCTTGCAACAGCAGCAGCGATCTCAAGATCCCAGCCCTCGCCGCCATTATCACCATAAACCCAATTCGTCTGCCTCAACGGTGTCTTGCCACCATCCTCGTCAACCCTGTACGTCCACATACAAAGACCCAGCGCATCCTGCACCTTCTGCACCTTTACAGTAACGCACTTGTCACCATTCCTCACGCCAGCTTCGTTTTCAGGGCCGACCTTCTCAACGCTCCAATCTGCCCATTGGTCGCATGTGACAGTTGAGTAGCGCGGGTGATGGTCGTATAGCTCGATGCCGGTCTTGATCCACTTGCGGGGCGTGGGTGAGTTGGGGTTTGTGAAGACCAGGAGAAGACAGGCCTGATCGTACTGATGGATGTATTTTGTGCGGAATGTGAGAGTTGCGGAGATGAATTGCTTGAGAGGTTTTTTGGAATGCGTGGTGAAGGGCGCTGGGGATATTAGTGAGTGAGGCTACCTTAGTTGTGATGGGTGACTGAGAGG
Source organism: Fusarium miscanthi (assembly GCA_014898875.1). NCBI lineage: Eukaryota > Fungi > Ascomycota > Sordariomycetes > Hypocreales > Nectriaceae > Fusarium > Fusarium miscanthi. The sequence goes on from JAAVUA010000004.1 coordinate 2,923, forward strand.
GCGTGTTTATGAGTGAGGGGTTGAGATACTCACCCGTGAAGACGTCAGTAGAAGGGGGTTGTTTCCAGATATCACTACCAGGCGGCGCCGACCATTTGAAAGGAGTTTCCATTTTGGCAACTTCAAAAAAAGACAATTTGTAGTAGTAATTCTAGGATTCTAAAGATGTTATTCTTCAGGGGACACGTTCGATGTATTTATAGGTCTTCTCAAACGATGCTGTTGACCAGAAATCGCGGGGCAGACCTGACGTAATCGAGTTAAGCCGAGCAGACACGCTGCGGAAACTCCGCCTTTTGCGAGCTCTGAGACGAATTCTTGTTGGTAGAATGTAGAAATATTATTAGCCTGTTGTCACTTTTACGGTTAATTCTGGAACTGTTCTGGCATGACAGGGTATTGTAGACTATGTAGACCGTGGACTTGATACGGATAAAGTGATTACGGGTGGAGATGAGCTTAATACCGAGTTACCTTGTTTGGAAGGGGTCAACTATGGCCTGATGGACTGAAAGTGTGTATCTAAATGAAAAATACCAACGTAGTATAATTAATACCGTGTAATGGCGACGCAAAAGGTATTAAATATGATACTAATAAATCGTTGAGTTAACTCGATGAATTGCCCTCTGCTTACCCTGTATACCTAGGTAGCTAACTTTGTGGGGTTAAACCTCGGCTCTCTCGTCACCAACCGCTTCAGCAAGACTGTTTGCACAAAATGACTTGCAACAGCAAATCTCCTCTTCATTTCTCCTCATCAGAAAAACGAGCTTCAACAGAGATTGACGACTCTGCAAAGACAACACCCATCAAATATCCTGCTCACCATCGTCTGCGCGTTGTCAAGACTATTCCAAAAACATCACGCACTGGTGTTCGAACCGTCACTGCCTTGACCCTCTGACTCAGTCGAATTGCAGGGGCTTGCTCACGCGAGTGAAAACTCTTCCCCACTCGACCATAGACACTCATTTCTTCCACCCAAAAAACCCCGCCTGCACCAAAGACTCGCGATTTCTCTTCACCAGTATCTCACCTCGTCCATCCCTCTACTTTTTTTCCACTCCCTTATCGCGATAATCTTTTTTTCTGTAAGAGCTATCGCAAGCAGACGCCTTCGACATCGCCGCGTTGGAGTGCTTATAGCCTTGGTGAATTGGCCGTTTTTTGGCCCGGGGAAGAGAAGGAAGACCAATAGCGAAACGACTTTCAATTCATTTTCAACTAAATTATACGATACTGCGACAATCTTTACAATGTCGTCGTTTCTTACACCACCAAAATCGGGGCCTACTGGGCGCCCGGCTGCGAAACCACGATTCGGAAAACCCAACCCCGTTCGAGCGATGCGAGAACGAGAAGAACGACGAGCCGCGAGTGCAGCCGCCCATTCAAATAGCCTACGAGTTGCTGCTGTCAATCGAAATGCTTCATTAGCAAAACCGAATCGTCCACAATGTCCGAACAAAGCCTGTCCGAAACCCAACGTCGTCGATGGAACATGTCAAACTTGTGGTCGTATTTCTGACGATAGTAACATTGTGGCAGAAGTCACCTTTGGAGAATCGTCTTCGGGTGCTGCTGTTGTTCATGGTTCCTACATTGGTGCTGATCAAGCGGGCGTGCGGAGCATGGGTCCTGCTTTTCGAAGAGTTGGAGGATCTGAGGATCGAGAGAAGAGCATCAGGGAAGCAAAAGGCTTGATGCAGGGTTATGCGCAGCAGCTCAACGTCAGCGACAGTCTGGTCACTGCAGGAACGCAAGTCTTTAAGCTGGCGTCAAGCGCAAACTTTATCCAAGGTCGTACATTGGCCAGCGTCGCGGCTGTCTGCCTGTACGCAGCCTGCCGAGCAGAGCCACCGTGCAAGGTTATGCTTATCGACCTGGCGGACTTGGTGCAGCTCAACGTCTTCAAGCTGGGTCGCATCTTCAAGAAGCTTAACGAGGTGGTGCCGATTGGCAACGACGGTCTTATTCCTGTGTACCCAGAGGACCTCATCTGGCGGTTTGCGACAAAGATGGAGTTTCACCAAGACACGGCCAAAGTCGCTGAGGATGCTGTCCGTCTGGTGAAGCGAATGAGTCGAGATTGGATGGTCATGGGTCGTCGACCATCAGGCATCTGTGGAGCTTGCCTACTCATGGCGGCACGAATGCACAACTTCCGACGAACTGTGCGGGAGGTTGTCTACATCGTCAAAGTTACCAATCACACAATTCAGAACCGCCTGCAAGAGTTCAAGGTTACTGAGTCCAGTCGCATGTCGGTTGAGGATTTCTTGAAACAGGATTTCCTGGAGAGCTCTCACGACCCGCCCTCCTTTTACAGGCAGTCAGCCGAATATAAGAAGCAACTGGCCGCAAAGAACAAGAAACGAAAGAGGCCAATAGACGCTGATGGTGACGAGAATGAGGAGGAGGAGGATGATAACCTGGCCGACAAGATTGATCCGCGGTTAATAGAAGGCGGCGCTGATCTCTCGAAGGCACCTGTTGTTGAATATCGCCGCGATGACGACGGCTTCATTATCCCGCCTATACCATCCAAGATCGCCAAAGACCCATCGCTTGTCAATAGGCTCAACGAGAATGCAGAGGGCGAGGAAGCTGAGGGTGAAGACGCGAATGTCCAGACCCTGGATGGCCTGGTGCAAGAGTTTGGAGACGCGATGGACGAGGAGCTTGAGGAGAACGGGACACAAGAGACAAGCCAACGGAAAGGCAGCAAACCGCAATTACCCATCAACGAGGAATGGGAGCAGGATGAGCAAGAACTAGAGGGCGTGATTGAGGAGATCTTTAACGATCCGTTGACATACGAACATGCTATGGCTTATACGACAGCCGAGCAACGAGCGCGCATTCACACCGTCTGGGCCCTACAACAACGACCCCAGAAAGAAGTCTCCATGTCGGCGGATGTCACAGAGGATGAGTTTGCCGACGACCCCGAGGTGAACAACTGTTTGCTGTCACCCGAGGAGGCTCAGATCAAGGAAATGATCTGGGTGAACCAGAACAAGGAATGGCTTCGAAAACACCAAGAGAAGGTGTTCCGCAAGAAGGTTGAGGCAGAACGACCGAAACAAACACGAAAGCGACGTAAGCGAGCTAGAATGGGTGAAGGTCAAACCAGTCCCGCCAGCTCAGCTGCCGAGGCCGCAGTCAACGTCGCCAAAGATCGCGCCTGGTCCAAGAGGATCAATTACGACGCCATCCGCAACATTTTCGATATGCCCAACCTTGGAGGTCCCGGTTCAGAAGCAACAAGTCGCAAGACAAGCGTGGCGGGAAGCACAAAAGGCGGCGACGATGCAAGCGAAGCTCCCGATGAGAGTGTTGCCGGCGACGAACCCGAGGTGCCACAGGAGGAGGAAGAGTTTGAGGAAGAGGAGTACGATGAGACACAGAACTACGGCGATGGTGAAGAGTTTGGTGGTGGAGGTGATGAGTTTGGCGGCGGGTATGATGAGGATGATCCGGAGATGGATGCTGAGTATGGACTCGAGGAGTATGCTTGAGAAGAACCCTACGAGGATTGAGTGCTGGGATGGTAATTGATACCCATATAGATAACAGGATTGCTGTAGCACATATGCAAATGAGCGATTGAGGAATAAATCTGTAAAAGTTTTAATATGTTTGTCTCATTCGGTGTATTCTTTTCATGTCTCTAGTCAAATCTCAGACTTGTCATCCTTAACTCGGACAAGTTTTAAGATAGGCTCGTCTCGTGGCCTTCGGGATGAGATGGAGGCATGGTGTTGATGAGTATTAGTGGTAGCGCCCACAGAATCTGTTCTCGTGTCGCATTCCCCTCGCTCGAGTACTTGGATAACATACGGTCTATTCAGTTTAAACTGATAGATGATAACTAAGTGACATCGCGTTTGTTTGGTGGGTGTATCCGTCCGTACCTGCATGTCCGTAAGTGGTTTGGGGCGTCAACACCAGATCTTCCCCACATAGATCTGTCTCACTTACCTCTCCACATCCGATGTCAGCCCAACCCACAGCAACGACTCTGAAGCGTTTAGTAAAAGTGAATGCTCCCTCTTTATTGCTGTGCTTGTCTATTAAAAAAAGAGCCGCGGCAACTTCTAAAGCCGAGCTGGTTCGGCACCCGGCCGGTCGTGATTCCGGGATCTTGGCCGAAAGACTTCACAACACCAAAAAGAAATCAAATCGAGACGCCCAGGACTCGAACCTGGAACCTTTGCCACCGGAAAGCAACGCGCTACCATTGCGCCAACGCCCCGCTGTTTTTTTCTGCATTTCGAGACACAAATTGATTAATTGAATGATGTTTCGACGGCATAGTCTTAGTTCTGCACCCCTGCCTATCGTCTTTCAAGCCGCTGCCTTTTTAGCTTCAAGCGACGACTCAACATACTTACTATAAAGTCATTCCCTTCTACAAAGCTCTTTATAGATTCTGCAGCATGCTCGCTGGCCGGGAACTCACCAGCAGCAACCGGACGTGGAATCTTGAGATCGGCCCCACATCGGCCCCATATCGGCCGACGCCGTGACTCTTTGCTCAAATACTCTTTGCGCTTGTTCATCTTACCACCACGTCGTGTTTGCTGATGTTGCTTGCTGCAAGCGTGCTTTCCACGAACCTCTATTGTCACTTGTTAACTTTTTCTGCTACGGCATCGGCGGACGGGGGCCCAGCTGAACCAGGCTCTGTAAAGCAACTCTGTTATCTTGGCAGGCAGATACTCCGAAGCAACCGACCACTTTGTAAGTCGTTCTGACCTTTTCCACTGTTCTCCGCAAGAACACGCAGCTACCAACACTCCAACCCTTTCTCACTCCATCACGTACCTACCAATTTGCCAGCTATTCACACTCGCATTTCACTGCTATGCAAAGTCCCAACACGGTCCCCAGCCCTCTCCCCTTTTCCGTCGAGTCGGTACTCTTGTCATTGGTGGTCATTTGCAAGAGCCAGTGGCCAATTATGCGGAGTTTCCTGATGTTGGCAGGGTGCAACACAACCCTCAACTGTTGCGACATTGGAAGACACCTATATGGCACTTGCTGGCATGGCACGACTGCAATCCTGGGAATACCTTAATTGCGAAAAGCAGAGAGACTGTTGTCAAGCTTCGTTGCTGTACTAGGGACTCCTTCCCTCCACTACCTAGACGCAATTTGCTTCTTACACTCGCAAGAGTGAATGAGGCACCGGCATCTATGGATGCTGTCTGATCCCGCTCAGGAGCTCTCACTCTTGCACTTGCAATTCCCATTCCCCAATACACTCACAGCTTTGCGAAAGGCAGAAAGGCTAACATTATTGCGAATGAAGGCCCTGAGATCCTGGTCGGCGCGGCTGAAAGCCGCAGATTTAGCATTCCAAATTTTGAAGAACAAGAAGGCTGCCAAGAAGAAATAAGTGGGTCCGGCGATAAGATTAAATTGGTGCTAAGGCGGGTAAATGTTTTTCCGGGTCATCAATCTGGAGTTGGTTTGGGGTTTACGGCGTTTTGACATGAAATCTACCATAATAAATTTTGCATTTTTTGATGATTAACTAAGTCGCAAGATGTCCATGAACAGACTATGATTAGACACGTGCAAAACTCAGCGCTCATTGCGTGGTAATGGTAGCGCGTTGCTTTCCGGTGGCAAAGGTTCCAGGTTCGAGTCCTGGGCGTCTCGATTTGACTTTTTTATCCTCCCTCTCTCTGAGGAGAGACTGGAAGCATAAGCGGCGGTGGAGAGGTACACGGAGAATGAGGAACCTCTCTCGCTTTCTTTTTGACAATTGAGTAGTATTTAAGAAGTAGAAACCTCTCCTCTTTATGTTATTATGTGCTTTATATCTTGTGGCGGTCTTCTGGGATTGTGCGGAGAGGGCTGGAGGTCCTCGCCTGGCTCCCTGTTGGCGACGTTCCTACAGTGAGGGGTAGGTTGCAACACGTTGAAATAAAAATATAAGAACAGAGTTCTTCTCACATCTCATGAATTTGCTAAGGCGGATTCAGGACAAGCTTATAGGATATAAATCTAAATCGCTGACCCTCCTGTGACTTAATTTGTCCCAAAGCTACTAATTAAATAATTCATCTGTGTTGGTTGCGCCAGCACACCGAAGCTATCTTCTGGCGTTTTGGCTGTTAATTGAAACTATACACATGATATTCTGTTAATCCCAACATCCCGTGTTGAACCAAGATACCACCCAAAGCTGCGCTCAGGCTGTAACATCTAACAGCTAGGACCCGTATGGCTTTACATAGTTTGAAAAAAAACGGCTTTTAAACTTGCATCCTCTAAATTGACCTTACTTTACGTGGGATCCATTAGTTCTCTGTTTTGTTACGCTTTTGAGTGTCGTTGTTGTGCAGTCGGCGGTACGTCTCCGAGTCGGCCGATAGTGGACCCACATCTCGCCCGGTAAGGCTGAGCCATTCCGGGCCGTACTCTACAATGGACTTCTCAAGCCTGAATGCCTGAGCAGGCAGCACAGCACATCTTTAATTCTTTAATTGAGCACCACGCCTGCAAATGAGAGTATACCAACAGAGAAAGCTGGTAGGAAATTGAACGCGACATTTCTCGCAATCATGTCAGCCATGGGTGCCGACCTGAGTGCAGTAGTGTAGTAACACTTGTTGGCAAGGTATCTTGAAGGCAGATAGCTCACCTCACAAGATGAATAATGATAGATTTATCGGCTCGTGCCTCTCAAAACTAGCATCTTAACTATTCAAAAGTCTTCGTAGGAGGCGCCGGCTCTGTCTCAATTATTCCACAACACGAACAGCAAGGTCATTGACATTGGAAGATCTCTCGTGCGTCACAACTTGCTCCCAACTTCTGTTATGTTAGTCTTGAAATTAACACCGGAGAAGAATGAGCGATCGCTGAGAGGCAACGGCGTTGGGTGAAAGCTACCTCGCTGCTGAGCGTGCTCTCGGGAGTGAGCATCCGCATTGGAAATGGAGAGACGCAGTGTACGGCAAACATACTGATCTTCATCACAAGCCCGGCCCAGGCAGCACGGTGACCGCACACCATAAGCGACGCCTCAAAGCGGGCGTCGATTTACAAGAGAGAGATGACTCACCAATAAGTCAGAGATCGTCCATGAGTCAACATCAGTAGACTCGAAGACCTCACATGGCGCTGGCAGGCCCTTAGGGAGCAAGAATACTCCGTGTCTAAATAAACCCATCAAAGAGTGTCCTAAACTTATGCTAATTTGCCTAATGCTTTTTGTCGCTTAGGAATCGTCGACTACCGCAGACTTGCCATACCACAATTCTCACCTTCCACAAAGCTGTGAGTCAGACATCGCGATGGTGAAGGGTACTTCTGGAGTGCACGGCATGTTCAAATTGTCGCTGAAGCCAGAAGCCACGCCTGAGGCGATTGATGGCCACTGCACCAGGTGTAAGGAGCAAACTCCGGCCGCCGTGAGAATGGCTTGGGCTCTAGAAAGGTATTATTAGCAAGACAGATGGGCACCAACAGGCAGCAATTGAACGATTGAAAATCTCATAGGGACTGTATCACGTCGCACCCATCGCGTAGTTACATGAGACGTAGCAAGCCGAGAGAATATGGAGGACTCGAATGCTGACCCCACTCAAAGAAACTGAGGGCGTCTTGCAAAACAGCTTCAAATCACATCAGAGCACGGAATGGCACAATTACAAAATTATTGAGAACACTGAATGAAATTTTGGTCGCGGCTTTTATCTACCTCTAGACCCATGGACGAAAACACCAGTAACGAAAGACAATTGATAACTTTTTGCCCATTTCCGACATCAAGACCATCAAAGCATTAGCGGCATTAGACTTTTTGTTTATCCCATAACAGGTTCGCTCACAGAGCAAATTCCTGCCCGACCACCTTAATGACCATTACAAGTACAGCAAGGCGAGTCGCTGATTCCTCCGATACGCTCACCCGGCTTTTCGACCGGGCTGAAGCTGCTGGGGTATCATCTCCAAAGAAAACATCGTCCCTGTCCCTTGGGGGAGGGGGCGAGCACGCTGTGAACAAGGGTTTCATTCAACCCAAAAGAAAACAATCAAGGAAAAATTGTTAAAAAGAGAGTAGTGTCGAGGCCAGGGATAGCGGCAGCAGGCTATGCCGTCCTCGTACGTTTTTGTGGGTGTGCATTGCACTAGATGTGGAGATAGTTCACATCCGAGATGCTTCTGTGCCTCTTGTGGCCGTTGCCAGCTTCGGTGGTTGCCTTGCGTTTTTGAGACATTGATTCAAGGGGGCTGCGTGTGGCGTCGCTCATCTGCCTCTTGTGGCGACGAGCAGGTGTCAGAGGGATAGCAGCTGTGTCGAAGCGGTCTGATTTGAGACCCTTGAGTGCCGTGTAGTTATAGGGACCACTGAATGCGAGCGAGTCCTGGGTAGCCTGGTTGCTCAGGATGAGCTGCTGGTTGATTTGGTTACGGCGGAATGCTCCGACAGTCTCCGAGTTGATGTGGCCATGAGCCTGCTTCTCGCTTGTAGCTGTGCTGGGTCGTGCGGGCGTTGATGCGGGATCCCAGTTGTCGCCCTCTTCATCCCCAGAAGAGTCATTTTCTTCCCAGGCGATGAAGTCGTTGAGGTCCAGATTGAGTTCAGCGTCTTCTTCCTCCTCATCCTGCAAGCTAGGCGCGGTTGAGCTTTCGTCGGCGGTATTGGGTTCCGAGGGAAAGGGGAAGAAAGCCTCGGCGGGTCCCATAACCTGAGCCGTGTTGAAGAAGTCACCGAAAGTGTTGGAAGAAAACATGGCGCTGAGCATAAGGTTTGCAGAGTTGCTCATGATAGGTGACTCCGGTCCCTCAGTACCCCAGGGAAAGTTAAATTGTTCTGGGGAGAGGTCGAGTTGGTGGCGCCGATGAGGAGTAAAGATCATCATCTTTCCGGTGACGGGGTTGAGGACAGCAATTGGCTTCTTGTCGGAACGGTCAAGATTGTAACGTCCCAAGCGGGGCTGGCCACGCTCGGCCTTGACCGGGCTGTCGGCGTCAGAGTCGGAAATGTCGCTCATAGGCTTTGAAGGGCGTCGAGTCTTCCTTCGTACAATGGGTTCGGGTTCATCTTCTTCGGTGGTATCACCATCAGCTGGGCATGTTAGTACAGGTAATGACGCCCATATAGCCAAACTTACTCTCGTAGCCATCCAGCTCTGTGGGTTCCTCAAAGCCAAAAGGAATGGGTTGAGGGGTAGAGGCAGCAGTAGCTGGCTGGGAGCCCATTGGAGTGGCAATAGGGGTGTCATTGTCAATTTGTCGGAAGATTTCCTCGGCATCAGAGTCATCATCTTGCTCGCCATACTGGTTGTTGAAGTCCCAGAAAGAACCCGAGTCAGAAGACTCGTTGGGGTCGTTCTCAATCTCACGGCGGAAAGCAGGATCTAGGTTGTTTTGAGAAACAAAGATATCAGGGAAGAAACCCTGAATCTCATCCTCGGTGTCGGTAGAGTCAGAATCGCTGGAGGGCACGTCGAAGTGAACGTGACGCTCCGAAGGCTCCTCACCAAAGATATTGGCGTCTGGGTAGACGTCAGGCTGGTCCTCATCGTCCGTAACGATACCTCCCCAGCTAGCAGCGTCATCATCCTCAATATCTAGGCCCTCTTGCTCATCGTCGTCCTGTTCCACTTCCTCCTCCTCCTCTTCTTCGTCATCCTCCTCAATAGTCGGTTGCGGCCGAGGAGCTTGTGGTGGGGTGGGGGGGACATGAGTTTCCTCTAGAATGTTCTCCTCCTCGGCCGCGGCAACATCATCCTCATCGTCGTCTGAAGAGTCGCTAATATCTTCAACGGCAGAATAGCCGCCATCGTCGGAGAGGTCTAGGGAAGAAGCAGAAGGAGTGTCAGAGACCCTGCGACGGCGCTGGGCGGTCTTGGTCTTTTTGACCGGGGTTGTAAACTTTTGCTTGAGATTGCGAGACATTTTGAAAATGCTTCAAGATGTTTAGTATTCTAGTTGTAATGATCGTTCGAGTTGTCTTCAAAGTGGTGTGGATGAGCAAGCTCAGATCAGATATTTTCTAGCTATGCAGTGCAAGGCTTGTATTGTAGTAGATATATGCGTTTATACGCTTTCGAACAACTTCAAGTTGTTTTTATTGTCTTTGATAGAAAGAGAAAGGTAGGTAGGTGGTCGGGAGAGTAGAATGGTAGTAACTGTATCAAAAGCCCTTCACTATCAGGCAAGTTGCAGAATCGTTGGTTTCAGAGACAGACTCTCGGTAGAGCATTCAGCTCCAAGAGCGGGAAAGCCTGTAAAGATCAAAGTCGAGAGAGAAGTATTGACTGGTTAACTCGGAGAACTGCTGGACTGCGAGCCGGGACAGGGAAAACAGCCACGGCCCGCAGTGGGCGTTTACAGCTCAGCGACGGCCGAAGGCATGGTTACTCGACTTTGTTCTTGGTAGGGGTAATTCTCTGGGTGATGCTGGAAAATGTCGACTTCGTTGTCTTTTGTGGTTTGGGTTTGGGGTTGGTGATAGAGGAAGAAGAGAGGGAGCGAGGGGAGAGGAGGAGAGAAATATCCCAAACTTTTTCCGTCTTCTAAGTGGGGTCGATCCTGATTGGGCAAAGTGTCTCGAGGCAGGCAGTGCCGGGGGGTGATTGATGATTGAGTTAAAAGTGGAGTCGATGGAGCGTGCAGTGCGGGAGGGAAGGTACCTATACGCTAGGCTATTTCAGGAGGGACAATACCGTCACCGCTTTTTGCAGCCTCAGACGAGCCCAACGATAGGAAGACAATTGTACAATGAGAAGCGCTGATGTGTCGAGTGAGACACTGCAAGGAGACCAATTCTGTGATGTTTCACTGCTACGTATGCTATATAGAGCCTGCTGCAGTTGAGCGAGATGTTTGCCTGTCACCGAAAGTTGAGAACAAAAGCTGGGACCAAGTTGAATCATGAGTGACTTCAAACACTTACCCCAGGCTCCCTGGTCCGTGAGGCGAACAAAATCAGAATCAAGGGACCAGTCAGGCCCCAGAATGGAAGCACGACAGGGAGCATGGAGCATCAATCTAATGTACGACTAGGGAGAGATGCAAGAAATTGATATTAGATATCGGAGCAGCCCAATCCTGAGCACGACAGACAAGGCAAGACAGTTGAGAGTGATGTGGCTTTACGGTGCATTCAGTGGCTGCATACCACTCCGTAACATGCCACCAGAACCATATCCCAAACTCTACGATGTCACGAGAACAGCTCAATCGTTTCATTTCCAATTATCTTCTGAGGATACTGACCCAAGACCCCATGCTTCATGCACGGCAGAACAGACGCTGGAGCCGGGATAAGCAAGCAAGAAATCAAAGACCCCTCCTCCGTCTCCCTCCAACAGAAGGCCAAGCATTTCTCAAAAAACTCCGCAGCGAGCCAGTACTCCACAGTCAGACAGGGGCAGCGCAGGCGGTTATGTCAGTGGCCAATGCCAGCTACCAAAAAGTCCAGTTTCAAAAGAGTCCGCCCCAGAAAAAAAGAAAAAAGAGGATACGCATTTTTGGTCTCCCATCGGCATCAGACGAGAAACATCGTCAGTCTTCTCGCTTATGCTAGAAATAACGCCAGGAAATGGATACCGGTACCTCGGTCCCCGAAAAAGAATAAGAATTTCTCAAGCTTCGGTGATGTTGCCACGGACACTGGTGGGGTTATTGCCGACCTTTTTTTTCTCTGTCGTCTAAAGTTTTTTTTTTTTTAAGCGACAACCGGAGTTGACGAGGACTAATTACTCAGTATCCGCAGTCTCGACGCAGAAACGTCCAACGGACAAGAAAATTTCTGGTGAGGCAAGCTAAGAGTCTTACGCGCCGTCTCGTGCCTGGATACCGAATTCTGTTGATGGTTACGTAGAGGAATTGACCGACAGTAGAAGCTTGTCTTCATTTCGTTCCTTTGGCGGTTAGGCTTTTAGGCTCAACTCCATATGCTTGCTAATGGGCAATACCTTGAGACACACTGGCCTTTGCGTCTTGTAGTCTTCAAAGCTCAATGACTTCTCCTGGCCCTTGTACCTGTTCCCATCGTCAATCCCGTATCAGCTTCAATAGCCCCTCATTCCCCTCTTCTTCTCGAAAAGCACCTCCGTCATCAAAAGTCTTTAGCGCCAGACCAATTCTTTAGAGTCAAATTCTCCTCATAGCGCAACTTCGCCATTGCCCAGTAAACGGTGCCCCTCTTCAGATAGACCTCAGGATTTTTACCAATGGCGGCCTCGGCATTACTCCTTATGACAATGGGCGTAACAAAAAAGCGGCACAGTCGAAATTAAGGTGAAAGCTTCTGCATTATGAACACGTAAATACGTTGGATATGACTATGACTCTTGGATGAGTCAACCTCCCCCAGGAAATCAGCAGCTGTAGAGATTATGCCATTGGCTGCATTAGTTACACTTGCACACCCCCTTGCTCATTGATGACTCTTGCTGCCATGCCACGCATCCTAGCTGCCACGAAGTTCAAACATGCTTCAGACTTTGGCGTGGTTTCTTGCATGTGAATTGGATCTCAGCTTACTGCAGCAGCAGAAGGAGAAACACTTCTTGATCAGGAATCTTCCGATTGAGCTCAGCTAGAAACACGAATAGCGACACAAACTAATCGTGACCGCCTGAACCTTACGATGCACCACTTCGAGTGACACCACTCAAACAATTGGCTTACATCCTTGTCATTGAGGCCAGAACAAACTCAAGCCTGAGGAAAAACTTAGCTCCACCCAAACTTTTTTCTTTTTTCTCTCGATGGGGTGAAAGCTTCAGCATGGCCCGTGCAGCACCCGCGCGCCAAAGCGCTTATACTATCTAATCTTATCTTATCGCTCACCCCTCCAACTATTTTCAACCGTTGTCGTGCCAGCCAGCACGCCAAGGGAAACTGGAGTAAATACTGGACCTCCAACCAGGATTGTAACGTCAACGCTCCGTTTATGAATCCACCGTCCTAAACAAGTCTCGCCCACGATCCATTCTGTTCCTGCATCTTTGTTTAAGCGAAAAGCATATCATCGTGTTTGGCAGCATCATGGAGCGAAAAGCGTCTCACAACCTGTTTGAGGTTTATCTACGGCTACGGCCCCCGCCAACGCGACATGGTGATGGGGATCGTATTCTTGATGTTGAGCCCGCTGAGGATGGTTCACATCCTAAGCATATTGTTCTGAATCCGCCTACAGATCGACGTAGGGCGATTGAGAAGTTCGCGTTTACCCAGGTTTTTGAGGAAGATGCAACCCAGCTCGATGTCTTTCATTGCACAGAGATCGTCCCCTTCGTTGAAGGCGTACTGGCGCCACAGGGCGGCGAGGGAACAGATGCTGTCGTCGCTACCTTGGGAGTGACAGGTTCCGGCAAGGTGAGTACCATGTCAACAATGAAACAACAAGGCTAATAGACGAAGACACATACTATCCTCGGAAGCAAGACACAACGCGGCCTGACCCAACTCACGATGGACGTCCTCTTCCGCTCAATCGGCGAAAACATCCTCGATCCCAACGCCGCCTTCACAGCTCAAGACTCCCTTCAAGCCATCGACGGTGCCGAGTCCTCCCTTACAACCGCGTCCCACTTCTTCGACCCTCCTTTTCGCGACTCCGTTGCTTCACGAGCGCCTTCACGCGCCGGTACACCAATGCTTGTACGCCAGACCCCAAAGCCTTCCTATGTCAACATTCCTACCTCCAAGCTGGTCGCCAAACTCCCAGGCGCGTTCCCAGCAGACTGCGCACCAAGTCCGAAAAGTGTACGGCTTGTCAGCGAAGCAGAGGAAACTCGACGTCTCAAAGAGCGATAGGGTCGTTCTTCTGAGCGAGGTCGAAGGCCTCTCGGGAGTCTGCCTGCGTCTCCAAGCGCGTTGAACTGTCCCAAGACGCCCAAGCGGGGTCTTAGACATTTCATGTCTCTTACTACTTCAACTCGTGTAAAGAATGTTGCTAAAGATGATGTCAAGTCCGACGGTCTTATGTCCCCACCACCTCGACGAATAACCGTACGCCCCTCGGCTCTTCCTCAGCTCCCCGACGTGAGCAACATCGACATTTCCTGCGATCCTTCGGCCGAATATGTCGTTATCATCTCAATGTACGAAGTGCACAATGACCGAATCTACGATCTCCTTACTCCCGCTGTCAAGTCCGGCGCCACAAAAGAAGTGCGACGACGTCCTTTACTCTTCAAGTCAACAGAGCTATCACCAGACCGAAAGGTTGTCGCTGGTCTTCGAAAGGTCATTTGCTCCAGTTACAGCGAAGCATTGACGGTCATCGAGACTGGTCTGCAGGAGCGACGAGTCACCGGAACTGGCAGCAACAGCGTTTCAAGCCGAAGTCATGGATTCTTCGTCTTTGAGGTCAAGAAGCGAACCCGCAGCAGAAGACCAGGCCCTTGGGAAGGAAACAAATTTACCATTGTTGATCTGGCGGGCAGTGAGCGTGCGCGCGAAGCTAAGACGGCGGGTGCTACTCTTGCAGAGGCCGGTAAGATCAATGAGAGTTTGATGTACCTAGGTCAATGTCTGCAGACACAGAGTGAGGCTGCTAGCTCCAGCAAGGTAAGTCATCGAAGTGATGTTTGACCGACAGCGACTGACATGCAATAGCCCAACATTGTTCCTTTCAGACAATGCAAACTCACCGAACTCCTCTTCTCAAACTCATTCCCCTCATCCTCATCCTCTCACTCCCAAGCTCCTCGTCGCAACCCCCAAAGAGGCGTCATGATCGTTACCGCCGACCCTCGCGGCGACTTCAACGCCACGTCTCAAATCCTTCGATACAGCGCTCTTGCTCGTGAAGTCACAGTCCCTCGCGTCCCCTCAATCACAACAACCATCCTCGCGCAACCACCACAAATGGCTCAAAACCGCTCTGTCAGCCCAACGCACCCTCACCCACGGCCATTCATGCCTGCAGGTGGAGGATCGTATAGAAACTTCTCTCCGCCAATGAGCTCAGATGAACGTGCGACCATGGAGCTTGCAGCGCTTGAGATCGCGCGTCTTAGTGAGGAAACGGATCAATTGCGCGAAGAGGTCGATCGTCAAAGTGAAGCGCGCGTCGCGGCTGAGGCTCACCTTCTCACCATGGAGGACCGCATGCTTGATCTCGAAGCAGCCATTCGCGAAGAGTGCGCCATGGAGTTTGAGCAACGTCTCGCGCTAGAAATGGCCCGCTGGAAGAACTCCATGGCTATTGAGCAAGAACGTACCGAAGAGCACTGGGACCGCAAAGTCGAAGTCCTCGAGCGCGGTCTCGCGTCTGACGAAGATTGCGATAAAGAAAACGTTCTTATCGAAGATCTCGAAGAGGAAGTGGATCGCCTCCGTCGCGAAAACGGTATTCTCAAGCGTGAGCTCGCTTCCCGCAGCCCCACCAAGCGCAAGCCCCTTGAGGAGCGGGAGGACTTTGCGCCTACTCCCAAGTCATCTCGCGGTGACAGCATGACCAATTTGGGACGCAAGCTGGAGCGCATGCGTGTCAGTGGTGAAAAGGCACGCCCAGTACCTGTCAATGGTAACGGTAGTCCAAAGAAGATGCGAAAGCTGGGGACGAAGAAGTGGGAGCATGAGGAAGATGAGCTGTCTTAGTATGTCTAGCTGTGAGCGTGCTTCTCAGGGTCATGGATGGTATGGATGGTCGGTTTGTGTTATAGAATTGGTTCGGATTGGATGGGTCGGATGGATAATGGATGGTGTATACCCTTTGCGTAATGTCGTGCAAGCTCTTGTTTAGCATCATAATCCAGTTTCTTGTTGTTTGTTCAGATTGCTGCACTCTTGAGCTGCTTCAATTGGCTTCATCCGTGATTCCCCATTAATATGTGACCCTGAAAGGCGCCTTTCGGTCCGTCTGCATCAACTTGAGTTGTCTATGCACTCCGTACAAAGAGGCTTTCCTTTTAACAACACTCTCGTCGACAAAGCGGGGTACCGGAAAGATCCGTCCAATGCATAACTCATGTCGAGGTACAGCGCACTCCTTCACAATCTTTATCGCCCTCTGAACAGTTCCAACACTCACCGTCGCTCCCCGGTCTAGCATCAGTCGCACACATTCTGTCACATTGCGATTCTCCTCCTCGTGCGCTTCCTCGATGATGGCGATAGCATTAGCTAAAACTTCCTCCCATGCTGTCGTTCTGCGAAATCCGATCTGCTTCGTTGCCTTGTTTGGTTTTGCTCCTCTGTCGAGTAACAGCTTGAGCAACTGTCCACCTTTAGCGTCTGTCAGGCACACGAGCGATAGCAATGGAACTTTGAGCACTTTTGGGTTCCCCTGTAATCTCCAGGACAATGCTGACAGCCCGAAGCGACTTTTATCCACTTTCCATCGTGCAGTGATGGCGTCTCCGTGACGATCTGCCTTGGCTTTGATATACTCCCCGACGCCCATGACTGTTGCCAAACAGAGGAACTCCTGGTCAGCATCGCAGCAGTAATTGTCATTCTCTATCGCGATTAATTTGCTTTGCCATGCACCCGCCTCGTCTCTGAACCTATTATATTTGATGTAAAAAGTGCATCGCATCGCACACTGCTCCCGTAGATGATCCATCAATCGCACAACTTCGTATCCTGCCGAGGGCAAGGCATTCCCCGCATAACTTAGGCTTGCAGTCATGTAGTCCTGGAAGAGAAGATAGCCATATTCATTATGCGCTTCTGATGCCGTCCAAAACTTAGCTAAAGACGCAAAGGCAGCCGAGATCCTGAGGCCAGAATCGTATGGCGCGGCGAGGTAGCTATCGAGCCTTTCTTGGGTGCTGGGGCTCTGTAAAAACTCTGAAAATGTCCTGTGCAAGTATACCGCTATGCGCTCCCTTGTTTCATTGTGATGTAATATCGGTAGATGGCTCACATCTTCGTGAACTTCTATTAGGCCTCTGCACCGACTTACAATACGACGGCGCATGTCTTCCAGTCGACCTATGATTTCTTCAGATGTAACAGCATCAGGGTCTTCATCAATGACCCGGTCCAAAAATTTGACCTCATCTGCATACCACAAAACACGCAACGAAGGCGGCCCTCTGGATGCGCTTACCAGCTTGAAGAGCTGTGCAGCGTGTTCGCGGTATAAAGGATCGATGCTCTCCACGATCCTCTCGTAGAGACCGTCCATTTCTGACGGAAGCAGATTGAGTCGATTCTCGATATCTTCAACGCGGTCGCCAGCCATCATCCCTGCCAAGAGTGACGCGACAACAATGGTAACCCATAAAAAGACACCACTCGCTTTGTCGGCGATCGAGTGGCTCAAAGCACCAGCAAATTCAGGATGCAGCTTCTGGAACCTTTTGAATTGAGAATCTGCCTCGAATTTTGAAACCACGTATCTTGTGATGTCGCCGTATGTCAGGTCTTCCATCTTCAGTCTGGGGTAATCTCCGAAAGCATTCTCAAACTCTGTCCAAGGGCGGCTTGAGACGCAGACTTTAATTGGATATGCAATGCACTCCTGTACCAGGGATATAAGAGCGTTGCAATCGCCGTCAAACTCATCCAAGCCATCGATAAACAGGGCAAGTTTGGCTTGGGTGCTGATATGTTTGATTGTTTGGCGAAACATGGCCTCCAATTCGTCTTGACTCAGGCGCCTGGGGTCCTCATTAAAAAGGCACAATGATTCCCAACGCGACGAAGCAACAAGTGGAATGACATCTGGGTGCGCGCGAAAAAGCTGAACAAGCAGGGTTCGAAGCAATCCTTCTTTGGTTGCCTGTATTTCTGATCCAATAGCCCAGAAATGAAATGAGGCAATCGTAAGCTTCTGGTCTCCTGCCCATTGCTGTAAATATTCGTTGCATCTGTTCTCCTTACTAGATTCGTCAACAGGCTGAAGAAGGTACTTCATCAGCGTAGACTTTCCTGAGCCTGGCTTTCCGGTGATCCAATAGAGGCTATCGTCAGACACAAGCCATTCCTTGAACCCAATCTGTGAAGTCCGAGTGTCATTGTCTTTGAAGATCCAGCGAAAAGTTCCTTTGTGAGCTTCCTTTATAGTGAGTTCCCTCTCCTGTATGGTGTCATATCGGATCCTTGAGATGAAGATGTGTTCCAAATGTTGTCTTCTCTGTGGTGATAACTGGATGGTCGATGAACCTGATGGCGCCCTGGCCTCGGAATTGTGGATACGGGCGATCAAGGCATCTGTGAACTCAGACTTGAGCTTCTGGCGTTCATGTAAGCCGCCAGTGAGATACTCCATTGCCAGAGAACCGAAGCCTGCTTGGACTTCATTTGCACTCGAAGTGTCTCCCATCGCTTTGATGTCTGCTCGCATGTCGCGCATCTCCACCAACATCTGCATCTGGTTCTCCAGGGTCTCTCTTGCGGTAGCCCTCAAATTGACGGACAGGTAGAACGTCAGGTCAGCTTTGACCTCAGTTAATCTGCTTTCGAGGTTCTTCAATCTGTCCTCCTTCCAAAGAATAAGCCAAGTTTTTCTCATCGCGTCACGCTTTCGCCCATGGTCGTCTTCTTCGATGCGCTTCAGTGAGTCCAGCATTTCTTTCGCAATCACCTCACCCTTCTTGGCGAGCGAAGATATCGCTGCGTCTGTACTGGTCCCGGGGAGTGAAATGGTCTGAAGCTCATGCTGGGCGCCTCGGAGATTGCTTGATGAGCTATGTAATTTCTGGAGACCGTTGAGAAAGTCACCTTTCGATTGTCTGACTTGATGTAGCGTAGTGAGGAAGCGGGTGCCGTAATCGACAACCTGAAGGACACTGGCTGCAACGCCCAGTGCAGCAAGTTCGGCCATGGTGAAGACGAGATGCGATGGAGTTGAGAATAAAAAAATAGAAACTCTCAAGAATTTTGACGTTTATCAATCAGTCTTCATTGCAACCAGTCTCTAGCCAAGGCGTTCTCCCATCCTTCCTCCTTTTCTTGCGAGCCTCGTTGTGTCTGTGTTTTCAGCTGCTGCGGAAACAGGCTGTACAGACATGGCGGCGTCTATTGATTCGTCAGGCAACAAGTGGCTTGCAGGGATTGGTCTTCAACGAAAAGCTTCCAATAATGGCAGTTGAAGTCAGGAAGAGCCTAATTTGTGACTGGGCTGATGGTTCGCATTATGTCGATGTTTTGTTGTGTCGAAAGATTGTCATTGACAGTGGATCGAAATGGAATGAGCCAGGTTTGGTAAGTCTATGGGAAACACCAGGAGCTGGCGGCGGAGGCCATGATGTTTATTTGAGGGAGCAGGAAATAAGGAGGCATTCGTCGTACCAAGGCAGGCGATCAAAACATGACTTTTCTGCGACTCTCAAGCCGGCTTGGCCCATTGACGACTTTCTCAGGCATGAAAGCTTCCATTTCATACTGATGGAATCTGCAGTCCTCAAGTTGGCCTGCGGGACCTGGCGATCGGGCGGGAAGCGGTTGAGCGGGTTTAGAGCGGCTATTAGCATAGGACCCTGAATCTTGACTCGACAACCTTCATAGCGTGTCTGGTAGAGGGACAAATTCGAGGCTTTAAACTAAATCGCAATTGTGCACGGAAATGTTGCGATAATGTGAATTGCATCGTCGGTCTCGCAATGCGCCACGTGATCGGCATTCAGAAACAGCGACCAGGGAACAATGTGCACCGGAAGGATGCTGACTACGGCTGTTCTTGAATCATTGGCGAGCGCTTGTAGGACTAAGAATTACAATACGACGACGATAGTAAGCATGGTTTGCGACAGCGTTTGGCTGGCGATACGCCTTACGGCTGCCGAGAGGAGCACCGCCTCAATATGAAACGTAATGGCTGCTGTGCGTTGTTTCCATTACACTGCATTTCCACAATCCCTTCGCTCTGTGGCTCTGCTCACCTATTCCTGTGTCTGTTGGTAGCACTTCTGTAACAGATCAACGGACCCTCGGAGCCGGCGTCAGCCCGTGAACCTCTGCCCGGCCGGGATCCCCGGAGAGTGATCCACCGTAAAACCTCAAGGTTCAATATCAGCGCTTAAGTTAAGCCTATGTACAGACTCTAATACTACGATGTTGGTAAACTCAAAAAGAGAAGACCAAATTACGGCATTGAATGTGGTTGCATTATTCGCTCGTGTAACGGCCGTACGTAAAGTAAATTCCCAGTCATGCATTTGCAGCCAAGAGGCGTTCCGGTCACCGCACAGTGCTAGTCCAATGCCCAGATGAGGGGCTGTCGTTGATGCCTGGCGAAACGTGGAGAAGATTGCTGTAGGCGACACCGTCTGAATATCGTCAGCATTGCACTGTTGCTTTTCCAGCTGAGACTGGACGTTGGTCGCATGACTTGATGATCTATCCCAATTCCGTTCCTCCATCTTCCCTTTCTTCTCTCAACAACACAGCTTCTTCTTCATATTACCACTGTTTTCTCTCTCGGCAACCCGTATCGCGAGGCCTGCGGTAAAACGAACAGAGTATCGTCGTCCCCTGAGAACGCCAAGATCGAACTGTGCGTGCGTCGTGAGAGTGGGAAACCTGTCATCATTTTTATAGGGAAGAACCCGCCCGCCCTTGAGACGAAGACGCGCCCACACTCAATCCGCAGCCGTCATTCCCCAGCGCTTGCGCACGGCAGATCCAAATCTCACTCCTGTTTCTCTTCTCTCTCTCCCTTGTATCACCACCGTCAAGGGATTAAAATCGCATCGTGTCCCTCTTGTCCCCCCCGGGCTATCTCTGCATCTCTTATCGCTTCTGCTTCAAATCTTTTTCGATATGACGTGGGAACTCAACCAGAGGCGGTTCATCCGCTCCATCAATTCAAAGTACATCTACGGTCGCATCGTAAGTCGAAGCTCACTCACCCACGCCCTGTTTTTTCCAACTCTATGATCCGTCGCCACTTTAGCTTCCCCAGTATTTTCCCCAACTACTGTCCAGCTCTATCGTCATTGTTCATGATATCACTTTGCGCACTGCTTTACTTTTTCTTTTTTTCTTTCATCACATTTTTTTCTTCTTCAATTCCGGTGTCCTTTCTCCTTCATGCTGTTAGGCCTTCTTTGTGCGACTCGACGCTGACGACATCATCACCAGCCTCTTCTGCATACCATCATTTTCTTAATCGAGATGGCATTCATCGCACGACTCACAGCTCGATTCAACTCATACTATGACGAGCGACCACGTACGCAACCTTGAACACCTCTCGCCCGATGCGATATAGCTGACACCTTTCAGTAATGACCATGATGGTCACCAACGCCATCCTCGGAGGCGTTGCCGACACAGTAGCCCAATCCATCACCGCCATCCGCGAACGAGCTCTCCGTCAGCCAGGCGGCCTTAAGAAGAATGACGGCATTGCTATTGAGATCCACGAGCTCGACCGCAAGAACCCCTTCTACGATCGTGACCTGATCCCCGACTCGATCGGCCTTCCCCCACCTTTCGACTTCGAGCGTCTCACGCGCTTCATGGCCTACGGTTTCTGCATGGCTCCCGTGCAGTTCAAGTGGTTCCGCTTCCTCGAGCGAGTCTTCCCCGTCACCAAGACCAGCGCTTTCGTCCCCGCCATGAAGCGCGTTGCTTTCGACCAGCTCATCTTTGCGCCATTCGGTTTGGCTGTGTTCTACACCACCATGACTATCGCTGAGGGTGGTGGCCGTCGCGCCGTTTCGAACAAGCTTCGGGATATGTACATTCCAACTCTCAAGGCCAACTATGTTGTTTGGCCTGCTGTGCAGATTGTCAACTTCCGTTTGATGCCTGTTCAGTACCAACTGGTACGTCGTTATTCTTTTGCTCGCCAAGAACTCGGATTGCTAACTTGTTTGCAGCCTTTTGTGTCAACAATTGGTATCGCCTGGACAGCATACCTGTCCTTGACCAACTCAGCCTCCGACTGAGCCCATTACATGTCTGGTGAACGTCACAGTTGGCCCTGAGCCAATTTTGGTCGATTATGAATGAACATTAAATTGCGTCGACTGTTTCAGCCGTCACATAGAAACGGCGTTTGGGGTTATTCAATTATACTGCATGATTTGGCATGCTCCGGGACCTACAATTGAGAGTCTGAGACTCGCGCCCATTTGCGGCAATTGCCTTGCGCGGCACTTTTATGGGTTGGGTTGGGAAACGGACCATGTTTAGAATAACAGCGTGAGTCTCGTTGGAGTTTCGGTAGATTGTTTAAGATAACAAGACGAAGCGATGTTTTTTGTCTCAAATACTTTGATACCATGCTTAGCGTTGTGTTTACTTGGTAAATCTGAATGCGATGTGATCCCTGTCGGAGAACGGGTTGATGGTAGATGAAAGTGAACGGAGTATCCGGATAATAATCATGATATGACATCTCTTGGATTGTAGGGCTGACGGGTCGGAATTGATGCCGTTAGAGTACCAACGTGTAGCTTAAATGGAGATTATAAGGGAACCCAGCAAGGTGTGAAGCGTGGTATGGTATGTCTTGATATAATTCACCGAGAAGATGCAGTGGTCTGAGAAATTGTGGCAATACTTTTCGAGCATTGATCTCCATGAACACAACAGTAATGAGAACATGTCATATCGAATTTCACTATCAGATCAGCTAATCGATGTTGTTTCAACACGGACTTCTTTCAGCTTCCACCCCCGCTAGCTTAGACCTCATATCATGGATGCATGCATCTTGGTCTTGCAGCAATTCATTACATACAACTGTTCAACAAGGTAGGTAACTGTACGTAAAAGGCGCGGTACTCGGCGGTGTAGTTACGGCCCGCGTCTCTTCGGGTCTGCCGCATCCGCATCGCCAGAAGCCGGAGGACGATGCCCGTAACCCGGCGATGTTTAACGGCTGCATAAAGTGTATGGGCTGAGTGTTCAGGGTAGGCTGGTTGAGAGATGATGAAGCGAGGGAGGGAGTGAGTGATTTGACAATGGAAGTGGACCGACCGAGACGAGACCGATCATGTCATATCATGAATAGAGGAATAGGCAATAGTCCACTGACAAGTCGACATCTCACGCCAGATTCATGGCTAAAGTGTTTCCTCCAGGGGCATTCACGGGCCTCATCATCCCACCACCTGCGAGTGCAGCCGCGAAAGCCCCGCCAACGCCAGCGGCAGCGTCATCGCGTTGAGAAGATTGACCCCCACCTTAACATTAGCAGTGCTATTTACTACCTGACGCTCCCCTCCATAAACCCTCTTCTTCTCTTCTTCTCCTCGACATCACCCTTTGACCTACATCCCCATTCACTCGCACCTCGCATCGAAATCATGTCGCTGTCTAACAAGCTCTCCATCACTGACGTTGACGTCAAGGGCAAGAGGGTCCTCATCCGAGTAAGTTGGCGAGAAAAAAATGCCCCGCGATGGCATGAAGCTGTTGAGCTTGGTTGAGCTCCCCGCATCACATCATCAGATGTCACCAAGAGTCAGTCGAGGCGATTGAACGAGATGTACCTCAGCCA
This sequence comes from Fusarium miscanthi, assembly GCA_014898875.1. Lineage (NCBI taxonomy): Eukaryota > Fungi > Ascomycota > Sordariomycetes > Hypocreales > Nectriaceae > Fusarium > Fusarium miscanthi. Next base: position 26,318 of record JAAVUA010000004.1, read on the forward strand.
ATTCCTCGATTAGACTTGAATTTAGCTGTAGCCATCAAGCTCAACGGCTCAAACGTTGATGCCAAAAAGCCTCAACAATGCCCCGCCATCCTCAAACTCTAGCTAACAAACCCCTCCCTCTCAGGTCGACTTCAACGTCCCTCTCGACGCCGACAAGAACATCACCAACAACCAGCGAATTGTCGGTGCCCTTCCCACCATCAAGTACGCCCTCGAGAATGGCGCCAAGTCTGTCATCCTGATGTCCCATCTCGGCCGCCCCAACGGCTCCCCCAACGAGAAGTACTCCCTCAAGCCCGTTGTCTCCGAGCTCGAGAAGCTTCTCGGCAAGAAGGTCACCTTCGCCCCCGACTGTGTCGGCCCCGAGGTTGAGGAGATCGTCAACAAGGCTGAGGATGGCGCTGTCATCCTCCTCGAGAACCTCCGATTCCACATTGAGGAGGAGGGATCTTCCAAGGACAAGGAGGGCAACAAGACCAAGGCCGACAAGGCTCAGGTCGAGGCTTTCCGAAAGGGTCTGACCGCCCTTGGTGATGTCTACATCAGTGAGTCTCCGATTGAACTACATCCCCACGCTACGTGATGCTAACAAGAACAGACGACGCTTTCGGCACTGCTCACCGTGCTCACTCCTCCATGGTCGGTGTCGACCTCCCCCAGAAGGCCTCTGGTTTCCTCGTCAAGAAGGAGCTCGAGTACTTCGCCAAGGCTCTCGAGGAGCCTCAGCGCCCCTTCCTCGCCATCCTCGGTGGTGCCAAGGTCTCCGACAAGATCCAGCTCATCGACAACCTCCTTGACAAGGTCGACACCCTGATCATCTGCGGTGGTATGGCTTTCACCTTCAAGAAGACTCTCGAGGGTGTCTCCATCGGTAACTCCCTCTTCGACGAGGCTGGCGCCAAGACCGTTGGCAACCTCGTTGAGAAGGCCAAGGCCAAGGGCGTCAAGCTCGTCCTCCCCGTTGACTACATCACCGCCGACAAGTTCGACAAGGACGCCAACACTGGCTACGCCACTGACAAGGACGGTATCCCTGACGGCTGGCAGGGTCTTGACTGCGGCGAGGAGTCCGTCAAGCTCTACAAGGAGGCCATCGCCGAGGCCAAGACCATCCTCTGGAACGGTCCCGCCGGTGTCTTCGAGTTCGAGAAGTTCGCCAGCGGCACCAAGGCCACCCTCGACGCCGTCGTCGACGCTGTCCAGAAGGACGGCAAGATCGTCATCATTGGAGGTGGTGACACTGCCACCGTCGCCAAGAAGTACGGCGTTGAGGACAAGCTCAGCCACGTCTCTACCGGCGGTGGTGCCAGCTTGGAGCTCCTCGAGGGCAAGGAGCTGCCCGGTGTTACCGCTCTGTCGAGTAAGTAAATAATATCCACACCTGTTGGAGTACGATGTCTATGAGAACCTGTTGATGACGGGCTATGAAAATGGAAAAAGGTCGGGCGGGAAGGGCTAGTCTGTAGCAAAGACTGAACAGATCAAATAATTAAATACCAAATACCAAATACCAATAGAGGCGCGAAAGCGCTATAAAAACATTACCTACCACTGAAGCAGTTCCGATTGGTGTACTTGTGAGAAGACATTTGATGGTGGAGTCTGGAACTTTTGCAAATGCACATGTTTGAGAACGCTGCAAATGTCCACATCGCACAAGCTCGTGTTACTTTGCGGGAGAGGTCAGCGATAAGATGGGTTGCAATACCATATTGGCTTCATGCCAGACAGTATCGGTGCTAAGGCTCAAGAAGTTGGCAGCGAAGTTCTTATTACTCTGAATGAGGGACTGGAAATAAACTAAAAAATGGCTTATGAAGTTTGGCTTACAACCGTCTGAGTATTTTAGTCACCTAGAACGCTTTTATGGCTTCAGTCGTTCACAGCGAGGGCTCGTTCAACAGTGCTTCATGACGCTTTCGCGCGCCTCTATTGGTATTTAATTATTTCATCTCATCTGTGTTTCCCACAGTCTCGCCCTTCCCAATCTATAATCCGGTTCGAATCGCAGTATCGTTACAACATAACTCTATCGGCGTTTAGCAGCCTCGACCTTCTTCAATTCCTCTCTGCCCAGGCATTAGCTCCACTCAAATAGTATCCGTACGTCATATACACACCGAAGTTGTTGCGAGAAGTCGTCGCTTGTGTCGTCGTCGTCCCAGCTCTCTTCCCAAAGGTGCTTTGTCTCGCCGCTGCCCTTTGCAGCCTCGGTCTGATCCTCTGGCCAGTCTAGACAGCATTAGTACTCAACAGCAACCTTAGAATGGCGGTGGTGGGCGGTACCCTCGACGGGGAAGTCCTCGAACTCGTCGTCCTCGCCGAGAGCGGCGGGCTTCTGCTCTGGCTTCTGCTCAGCGGGCTTGTCGTCTGTGGTCTTGGGATCTGTGGACGCCATGGTGAATCGAAGCGGATATGTGATGCGGTGTTTCGATAAGATGGGAGGGAGAGCGATTGCGGTATTGGTGGTTGTTGGTGGAGAGCTGAAGCTGGGTTCAGAGGCTATGGAGAGCTTGGTGATGATGCGGTAGCTGGAGCCTTGTGGACGAGGCGGGAAGGTGGGTCTCAACGGAAGAATGATCGACCGATGTTGGAAATGCAACGAGGTTCACCGTGAGAACCTTCAATGGCAGAGATGCATGAAATAAGGCAGGAAAGATATCTAAACAGAAGCAAGGTCAATATTTTACATTGACCTATATTTATGTCTCTGTTATGAAAAAAAGCAGTGGCCTTTCTGAATGATTTACTTATATAGAGCCTTAATGCTGTTTAATTACTAGCAGTTAACTACTAGTTTAGCTATAAATCACTACTGTAACAGCGCCAAAAGAAATAAATACATTGCCTTCAAAAAACAAACAGAATCAAACAAGAAGCGTGAGGTCTAAAGACTGGAACTGCAAAAGGAAACCCTTGCGGGGTTTTGTATGATTGCGACCGAGGGGAATCGAACCCCTCTCTAACGCTTGGAAGGCGTTAATGCTAACCACTACACCACGGTCGCTTGTTGGTTGTTGAAGGACGTTTTAGCGTTCCGGTTTATATTCACAACTTGCAAGACAAACAATTGAAATTCACCTTGTAAGGAAATTGCCATACTTCGATCCAATGTCTTAACAATTTTGGCAGTCTTTAGCTTGAATGATGTCTAATCTTGGAACTATTTACTCTGTATATAAATGAGGCCTATATCTGGCTGAACGAACCGAAATATAACCATCATCATGATCTTATGGAGGCGCCATTATCGACCACCGGCCCTCAAAGCCCTTGAACTCCTCCTCGATGAGTCGAGACGTACTCTCCCATGGCACCTTGAAGGCTCCTGAGTTAAACATGGGAGATTAAATCACGGGCGTACCGTCAGATTCCTGTCCGTCTCCCGCCTCCAACTGCACCCTCATCTCCTTCAACGCCGCCCTCGTCTGCACCAAAATCTTTCCCGCACCATCTTTCCCGCACCATCTTTCCCCGGCTTTCCCGTCCTCGTGTTTGCTCTTCCATACCCATAACTAGTGAATAAACACACTATATGTATCCTTGGAGCTCCCCTTGCCGTGTCTGACGCTTGAGGCGGTATAATGTAACATTTCCCCGCGAGACTTCGTGATGGCCATCTTGACGAGTCAGGTATGGTCGCGTTACAGAACTGTTTGTATTCTTTGCATGCTGCTGGGAATACAGTCGCAAGTTCCGCGGCGATTCCAGCGCCCCACTCAGCGATGCAGTTTGTCGCGTGAACGAGGTAGATGTCTGAAGGGAGGGATCGAATGGAGTTGAGGGGAGTTGTCTCCAGTACGAAGATTGGAGATGCCATCTTTGGAAGTTGTTTGAGTATTTGTGAAGCAGAATGAAGATTTGATGTGGAGAATATAGATGAAGAGCGAGTGATACAGTTATGTAGGAAAAATGCCTCTTTTACATGATGTAGCTTTGGTGTTTAGGATTGTCTTTAGGCGTGACTCATCGGCAACACAGCCATTTCTGCCACTTCCGTTCATCAACGGAAGGCAGAAACGAACTTTGGAAAATAGAAACAGGATTAGAATGAATAATGACGACATTCTGTTAGATATCGCGAAGCACGAACGGCAGATGTCGCATGCTCGAAATTGAAGCTTGGGTTTGGGCTGGGTCTGTCTCCAAACAGTTTGATGCCTACCTTAGCTACAACACCAAGTATGAATATGAAGAGACATCTCAAATTAATTAATGATGAAGTCGGTATTTCACATGCCGTCAGTTTACTGGAGGAGGAGAAGATATGAAGACAACGCTGCTGAACGCAGTTTATCGCTCAGTTTCCATCACCAACCAGCAGCCGGAAGCGTTGAGTAGAAACGCTAGATCTCGACGAACAGGCCGACAAGCAATCCGAAACAGAAACTGCTTTATTAGATTCAATCTTTGGATCATTGATAGCCAAATATACCAGTTCACCCGCTGGCAACAAGTACAAGTGTCTCGGACGTTGCTCTGGCATCAACCCAATTGTCGTAGCCTTGAACAACTAACCGCCTTTGACAGGACGAAATCGGCAGGAAAGATTAAGGGAAATAAAGAAATATTTTTCCGAAGCAGAAACTCGCCCGGCTTCATCACTTGCCCTCACGATTCGGCAGTTGTGAATCGTCCGCTTTGCTGCATTCGCCTATCAATCTGACCATCTGACCACCAGATGGACAAATAACTGCATAGCTCGGACAAGGGATGCTGTTGATTAATATATAATGAGCCAAAAAGATGTAATTACTGGGAGATTCATACTGAAATCGTGATGCGAGTGAAAAGTGAAGACATTGCCCAGCCTCACGGTCTTTTAAAAGACGGCCTAATCCAAGCTGTGCGGGAGCTCAACACTCGCCATTCATCTCTCACTTAGGCCTCTGAACTAGACCAAAATAGGTGAACAGGCTAGAAATATGCAGGGAGTCTCTGAAATACGGACTGACGCCTGGTATCTTTTCGGTTGCTCGTTGCAGTTCCTTGACAAACCGAGACAACACTCCCTGTTGGTACCCACAAAGTCACCACTGTTGACAGATATTTTCATTCAGAGCTCATGGCAGCCTCTAAAGCAAGCTGAGACTCGAGCAGACACTCTTTTCCGGTAACCTCACTCCAGGCCCGTCGAGTGCCGACATGGCAACACTCACGGACTTGATACGTCGATGACAGCGATACACTTCTCTCACAACCGACTTTTAAGCGACACTACCCTTCAAAATCATTGATGTGAACTTCTAGATCTCCTTCTTCGTTGGTTGGAGGATATGAAGGCTTACGACAAAGACTTGAACCTGTGTCCTGAGAAAGCTGAGAGGAATGGCTTTTCATGAAGCTACTTCGGCCTTCACAGAGATGATTGTCATAGTTTTCGAGGGAATGTTAGTCAAGATGCAGATGAAGCTCGACATGACTCTGTGCTGGATAGTTAGTATGAACTCGTGTACTCCTATGAACGATGACCTGGGCTGGTCCTGACAGGACGTCCGTACCAAAGCAGCATCCAATAGAAGAAATCACTAAACGACAATATGCTCATATTAGAACATTGCTGCCACTCATTTGTGTGCTTCAGGACTCCCCCCCAACCCCCTCACACACGAACTCAACCCGATATTGACTTCAACACAAGCTTCAGACACGTCACACAGACCCCACTAGACCGAGGGTTACGGTAGTGTTATATACCAATTCAGCTCAGTATTCCATTGTAGTAGAGCAATGACGGAATGGCAATGGCCGGTGTCCAGAGCTCTACGAGGTAGGTCACACAACAACAAGCGTTGTTAGTTCGAATCCCGACGTGACGTGACCCTTAGATTTAGGTAGGCAGTAACTAGCTGTGATAGGAGTAGATGTAAGGAGTAGATGTAAGGAGTAGATGTAAGGAGTAGATGTAAGGAGTAGATGTAAGGTAATGTAATATGTAATACTTGTGTTACATGTGACATATACTGCCATCTATTACTATATATCTTCTGCCATCTTTATAATTTTGCTAACTGTAGTCACTTCTTATCCCGCTTTTCATTTCCACATCGCCGTAGACCATACCTGTAAATCAAAGCACTGGCTTGCGTACCATGGGGCTCCTGTACTGCTGGCCCCTGGATTAAAGAATGTACACAGATAGTAAGTAAATAACACATTTTGATCTTGAAATTCAAGAGATCTTTAGTAGCCTACATGCTTTCCTAAATCTCTCCCTTGAGCAGTGCCCATCTCGGCTCTCGTAGCCTGCTGAAGCATGGCGTAGTCCGTTCCAACATGAACCATATCAAACCCAGCCTCGATATATCCGTTCGCCTGCGCTCCAGATCCCGAGTAAATACCGCATTTCTTCCCTGCCTTACGAGAAACTTCCAGAATGCGGTTAATGGCAGCCTTGAGCTCTGGCTTCACCACACCGTTGAGAATCGGATATCCAATACTATTACCTGCACGATGTGAGCTCCAATGCGTTCTCGGACTTGCTAGTGAGTGACTCACCGAGATCAAAAGGCCCAATGAATAATACGTCGATGCCGTCAACGGCTGCAATTTCTTCGAGGTTGTCCAAAGCAGACTTTGTCTCGATTTGAACTAGGGTTAGTAGACTGCCGTTGGCTTGTTGTAGATACTCATCCGATGTAGGGACGGGCTTGAAGCGATCCATGGAGAATGGGCTTCCGAAGCCACGGTTTCCCATGGGAGGAAATTTTGCCGCCTTTACGATGTCGCGAGCTTCTTGTGCTGTTTGCAGGAGAGGAACGAGGATCTGGTGGGTGTCAGCAAGTTGCCCAGTTGGACTCTACATTCTTCGTGGTCTCTTACTCCGTGCGCACCAGCATCCAGCGCCCCTGGGAAATCGTCAGCGCCTTGAACACATCTGATGAGTAGCACTTACGCTTAATGAGCCACGGCTCTGTGCTCGGGATCCGCACAATCGGCGATGCCCCGGCTGCTGCAACGGCCGGGACGCACTGGCGCATGTCTCGATCTACTCAGTGTCAGTGCCCGTCCTCGAAGACAGCCATGTTGACAAACCATCGAGGTCGCCGTGTTCGCAGTCGATCAATACCCAGTCGCAACCTGGCGTCTGCGCGAGCATCCGTGAGACGTTGGTGCTGGGCATCATCTGCCAATACCCGAGGCTCGGCCCTGCGCCTTTGTCAAGTGCTGCCTTGAAGAAATTGCCCGAAGCCATTGTTGCCATCGTGAGATAAGGTAAGTGGCAAGTAGCCACGAGTCTATAGAGCTTGAAGGTAAGGTCAAACTCGGATTTCCGAAGATCGCCGCAGTGTTTCGGCTTCAAGGGCTTTTGAGACGCAGATGATGAGGGGTCACTTCAGCCTAAATAATGCCAATCCACTCACAGCATTGGTATTAGTTCATTCGGTATGATTGATTTTTGAAGGGCTCAAGTTTTTGACTCGGCGGCAGAAATTAACGTATTTTGTGCAAACCTCGGTTCGGGTCGGAAGGGCGATGGCTCGGCGTCTGTTCCCGATACACCTTCAGGCAGCCCGGGTCACCTCTCTTGATGCCTAGCCTTTATAAGCAGGCGATGTACTATCGGCCGTTTTAATTGTGTCGACAGAGGATGCCAGAATGCCATTAGGCTATCCCAATTAAGAAAGCATATCGACCTTTTCCTACTTTCCTTTGGAGCTGATGATATCTCGGGGAGTTTAGCATGGGTCCCTAGCAGCTTAACTTGGCTAGTTGACAGAGACTTGAAGCAAACCATGGGAAGAATACCATGAAGCTAGGGAATTTGTCTACATCTCGGAACGTGTATTTTAGAGAACAGGATCATCCCTGGGCATTACAGAATCGACAATCCATCTGTGTTTGCCGGTCGCGAGAGGAGTAGATTTGAGGAGCGCCATTGGATCTAGAGTACTTTTCTCAGTATAAATCATCGAGTTAAGCCGCAGATTCTCTGTCTACAATACCCCAAAGCCAGAAATCTTTCACAAAACATTCCTGCCAGATCCCGATACCGATATGTCCAAGAGCTTTCGAGCGCCCATCATAACATGATATGCTAGCCCTGACTTTCTCCGTCCACATCCTTTGGTACCTCTTCTCTGTGGAAGCTTTCTTTCTTGATCTTCACCCAGTCAATTATATCACTAGAAACATCGACACGGTCAGGCTCAAAATGCCTGCCCATGTGCATTTCTAGTGACCGCGAATGGAGAACATCGTGCTCTTCGACAATCTCCTCGTAATTCCAGGGCTGTCCAAGACTGAAGTTGCATCGAAGAAGCGTCGTTTCTTCTTCCACTGGGCGAAGGCCCTCAGCAGATCTTCTGGTATTAAAAGGGTAGTTACAATGATCTCGTGGCAAGAGAAGACCTTGTGCAACGCAGTCGGTATTGGCTGTGAGCCACGCGATACGAGGTTTCATGACTGTAGAGAAGAATTCAGTTGAGTGGCTTAGATCAGGATCGCCGTCAAAGGTAAGGGAGTATAATCTTGATGGAAGGCCTTCAAGGCTTGTGAAGTATGCATGATGATATTGGCGATGACTTTGGCAGGCCAGGAGGAATAAATTTGGTGCATACTAGGAAGATCCGTCCCGGCCCGAATGTCGCCTTGATCTTCTACCGAGACGTCTTCGGCCTCTAGAGAGTCGCCTGAGGGGACGATATTTCTCCATAAACTAACCCGATGCTTGATACGCAGCTTTGGATTTTCTTGAAAGAATGGAATCAAGCCCAATATGTGACACTCGGGGTTACCAACAGAATACCTGTCCTCATTCAAGATGATCTTGGACACCGAGAGCCTCTGTTGCAGAGAGAGGCGATCTAGTAACCTTATGGCGACTGAGGCAGCAGAAAACCTATACTTCCGTTTGTATCGATATTCTGGGCCTGTATAGCCGTCCAACTTCCAGTTCATTTGATACCAGTTCTTCAAAGGTTCCCAGAGAAAGCTCAATTGAAGCTGTTCCCACTTGTCTTTGACCTCAGCAACAGAGGGTATTTCCCAAGGATCGAAGCCGAGGTTGAAGAATTCTGAGACAGAATGGCATTCAGTCCAGCCAGGTAATATCTCTTCAATGGCTTGTGAGAACTCGTTAGGATGCTTCTCTGCCACCTGCCGTAGAAGGTAGTCAGCCGCGCGCGAGAAGAAAATGGTCCTGTCTGTGGGGCAGACACGCATGATCGTGGGCGACATTCTCATCGATCGAATAGATACGCCCCCCCTCAACGATCGGAGGTTATTGAATGCGTAGTAATCCTCCGAGCCATCAGTGGCACGGTCTTCGATGCTGTCCCAGAAAGCCAGAGTCTTGGCTATGCTTGACTCGATGGCTGTAATGTACTGAGAATACTTTGGATTAGGGTCCTCGTACATCTCGGATGTTACAAGTCGTTTCAGTCGAGTAAGCATAGCGTTCTGGAATTCGACGTGATGATGTATAATGTAATCGACCGAGGCAGCTTGTTTTCTCCAGTCCTGCCTATAGAGGGTCGAAAACTTAATTGGGTTGAGCGCGAATGGATACTGTGAAGTTTCACAAGCGATCGCACGGCAGGCGTAGCGTAGCGATAGCTCAATAGATTGGTGATTGACCTGTACGAGCTTATCGGAATCTCCATCGTAAACGTAGCCACCATCGACCTTGAAGTATTCGTTGTAGATCTGTTCACGCAGTTCAAAAGGCAGTCCTAAAAGACTGGCCTTTGGAACCACGGGGTGCTCCGAGCTAGGCATGGTATCGGATGGCAAGGAATAGTATGCTCAGATGAAGATGAGGAACTCTTTATAGATCGGGTGCTGCGAAGTGTCAAGACAGGATGATTCACTCCTACAGCGATGTCGGGACTGGGCTCGCAATCGCGAAACTTTAAAGTAGCAGTCGCGCGCCACCAAGTCAAAAGGAAGAAAAGAAGAACAGTCACACGAATCAGGGAACATGATGCTATCTACTTCAGTCTCTTGGGTAATTTGTAACTATGGGTTGGATTGCTGCCTTTAAGGTTAAACTTTAGGCTGCTAAAACGGTGGTAAGGACATGATATCTTTTCTCACAATATAAGCTTCTACCCTAAAAGCCTCCACGATGACCAATATATCTTACTGCAAGCCCTAGGGCTTTGCGAGAGGAAGAGACCAAGAGGTATATAATAACCTAAATGGAACTGTTAGTACTTCGTGAATGGTGTAGTAGTGGAAGGTATCGAGGGAAACCACAGTGCGGCATGAGCGCGATGGGGTCTGTGTAGAAGAGGGAGGCAGCTAGGCGTTATCGAGGAGGGTCGTCGGCGTCGTGAAGCCGGAGGATCGGGTGGGGTTGCGGAGAGGCATGCGGCGATTTGCGTGGTAGAAGGCGGCTAAGTGTCATCGAAAGGAAGCGGCTATAACTCGTAGGAGGTCGTGGTGCGGGCTGAGCGCGTAGGGTTTCGTTGGGGCGGTTGAGGAGATGCCGAAGCTGTCAGCAAGGAGGCGCGCGGTGTAGAGCGACGGCGTCAAACATTGCGAGATCGAAGTAAGAGATGGCCCATTCGGCAGCTACCTTGGCGTCCTTGGTGAGAAGTGTTCTGAAGTCGGTGTGGCCTAGCTGGTCAAACAGTTCCACTCTCGCCTCACGCAGTCTCGTGCATTCGACAAGCAGGTGGAACACTGTCTCTCGAGACCGTCCACAGGGACACGCCGGTGATTCGAAGCCTGGGATGCAGCTCTGGTGAAGATACTTCCGCAGGCCAATGCGCTCAGTCCTGCATGAGAATAACATCGTGCTCTGGGCCCGAGTCAGGCCCGAGTAGTACTCAAGGTTCTTCCTCCCCCAGCCCTCAGTCAAGGCTACCGGTAGTCGTAGGTTCTTGGGATCCCGACTGTTAGGCGCCTTGCTGTCTCTCCGTTTCTTTACATACGCCTCCCACCTGACCTCGCACTCCTTAGTGTCCATCTTCTTGACCCAGGCCTTGATAATCTCACCCCGCTTCTTGCGATCTGCCCATCGCTCCTCAGATTTCTCCCTTAACTTAGGGTCTGGACTGACTATTGCTCTGTGATCATGACCCTTCTTGGCTGCTTTGTAAACATTCTCGCCTGGGCATCCAGAATCTGGTATGGAGTCTTGTTACTCGACGCCTTGCTCGCTTTCCACGCGTCTCGTGCGTCGTGCCTCCATCTGATGTCGTGGGAAAAGAGACTCCTGACCCGCTGTTGAGAAGCTTGGGAATGGAGGACAGTCACGATGTTCTCAGTGAACAACTCCTTCTCCATCATCTCAGATGCTGTGTCTAAGACCGCACCAGAAACCCGTGTGAGACATTCCTTATTCAGGGACACCAGTTGTTTTATCTGATCGTTACTCAACCCATACTTGACGGAAATGTCCCCCTTATCACCCTTCCGCTGCCGGAGGAACCATGCGCCACAGGCATAGGTGATCACAGGCCGGATCATGGTCAGGTAATAGAGTCGCATGGTCTGTAATGTCAGCCCCGTGGTTCGTTTCGAGATGATAGACAGATAGCCAAGCCGCTTCCTGACCTTTTCCGCGATGTCGTCGATATGGCGTTGCCAATTCACCTTCGGATCAAACATGATACCGAGGATACGCAGCTTTTCTTTGGATGCCGCGTCAAACCCTGGGATTTGGGGTCTGAAATTGGTATCAGGCTTGACCCGCTGAGGCCCAATGATATGCATAAGATTGTACTTGTGAGGCCCAAAGATGACCTTCAGCTCCTTAGCAGCAGCCTCTACAGAGCCGTGAATCATCTCAATACCTTTGCAGTTGATCTCGTAGCTCTCAGACACTGCGACAAGGTAGATGTCATCGACGAAAGCGAATGTGTATAGGTACACCCAGCGACTCCGGCCATTGACCTCAACGTGCCTGAGACCAGTACACGCTTTCTCCTGCAGGGGGGCTGAGAAAAAGCTGAACAGAATGGATGACCATGGTAAGCCTTGCGGAATCCCAGTGTTCAACTCAAAGGAGTCGGAAACGATACCTGGCATACGCATTGTGGTGCTTCGCTCAGAGAGCATGTTGCGAACAATAGTCACATACCATGGAGGGAAGCCTTTGTCGGCCAGATTCTGAAGGAGACTTTGGCGAAAGACGGCGTGGAAGGCTGAGCTTATATCGAGGCCGAAGATAGAAACGACATGACCGGGGTGAAAGGTCCAAGTATTATAAACAATAGTGAGCAGGTACTGGATCGCTTCCGTAGTAGATCTGCCGCCAAACTGAGTCTTGGGCAGAAGTTCAGGATGGGCCCTCAGTACCTCAAGCATCTTATCAGCCAAGACCCTTTCCAGAATCTTGCCAAAACAAGATAGCAAAGCGATAGGCCGCCAAGACTTGGGGTCCTCGAGCGGCCTACCGGTTTTGCGCACCATGACTAGAATTGAGTCTCTGAAAAGAGAGGGGAAGTAAGAGTGAAGTAAGCAAGAGCGGAATACTCGGAGGAGTTGAGATCGCAGGACTTCACCACCAAGCTGAATTGCTTCATTGGGGATGAGATCAGGCCCAGGGGCCTTGCCCCTTTGAAGGTTGGAGATGATCAATCGCAGTTGCTCGTCCGTGAGATCCTGCGACATGAACAGCTCAGATCGGCCGTCGACTCGTCGGGGAAGAGGCTCGTCGGGTATGCTCTTGGAGTGTGGTTCGTCGTTACCAGGGAACTTTTCCTTCTTGACCATCTCGATCTTGTCAATGTTGGTTTCGGCCACCTGCTCACCAAGCTTGAGGGTTGGTGTCTGTGAAATCTGGATTGGCTGGCGTATTCTCTTCGAAATATCTGCAAGCCTGTAGGCACCCTTCGTGGTCGCAGACGTTTTCTCAGTGAACAACTCCCACAATTCCTTGCTGTGTTTATGCACCTGATGTTGGATCCTGCGTGTATCGGCTAGTGACTTAGCATTCTGAGGGCCTGCCTTCAGAGCATCCAACTTGGCGGTGTGTTTCTGCATACGCCTGGCCAAATACTTCAGTCGGCGTGGCTGGGGATCTCGGAATTCCTTGGAAACACAAGCCTCAATTGTTTCGCGTAAGCCAAACATAATATCAGTCATGTATTTATCCATCTGGGTGTCGGTATCGAGAGGAGCGTTGAGCGAGGGTAATAATTGTTCCAGATTTCTCTAGAAGACTTCGGGATCCGCTTCATGCCATTGAAGTATGACTCTGACTTGAGTATTGATTCTTCGTCGGAGGACAGTCTAGATGACGCGGTGATCGCTCGCGAAGCCAGGAACCTGCAAAGCGTTGCAAGAGAGCACCGATGGGACGAGCTTTCGGCTCGCAAACGTCAGATCGATCGTGGAGCTTCGTACGCTAGTGTCCTGAGAGTTTGAGAAAGTGAGTTCCTCAGGCGTCGTCTGTAGTGCGAGGCCCAGCCCTTTGACACCAGCAGCAAACATCTTGGACTCAGGCGTAATATTCTGAGAAACGACACCATTTACCTTGGGGCTCCAGGACTGGTGGTGATAGTTGAAGTCGCCGAGTAAGACCATGTCGCACTTGCAAGGTGCCAGAGACTCCAGCAGTGTTGGGACGTCCAGCTGATAATCGTGGTTGTAGACGTTATGAATGGTAAGCAGTCCAGATGCGGTATTTAGTTCAAGAGTGGCAAAGATATTCTCATTGATACCAGGATACGTCTGGACTCTCCACTGATCGGTTGGGATGGAGGAATGAACATAGAAGCCCACGCCACGGATCCGTTTCTCAGAGTCACCATGCTGGTTGTTCTGGCAGGAGAGGCCCTTCAAAACGCCCGAATGAACACGGGGAGGGCCAGAAAGCTCATCCAGAGAAGTGAATAAGATAGTCTGGATCTGGGGAACAGCATCCTGGGCCTTGGAAATGACTCCCTGAGCATCCTCGACACTTTGCGTGGCGTCGGAAAGCGTCTTCCTAGCATCAGCGAAAGGAACTCGAGTGGCAGAAAGGGTGTCGCGAGCGGAAGAGAGACATTGAACGATTTCGGAGAGATCTTGTTCAATCTCGGGTGGGGCATCTTGGAGGTCTTGCACAGCGTCGCTGGCCTTGTCGATGGAGCAGGAGGCTGCGCAAATGGCATGGCGTGCAAGCTCAATGCTGCTGATCTGGTAGGCGTCTCTGGTAGATGACTCATAGTTGTCCTCGGTGATGAGTCCCAAGTCAGGAATCCAGAAGTTGTAACCAGGCAATCGCATGAAGCCCTGTTTCTGGCAAACATCTTGCGCCGCCACAACAAGAGCTTGACTGTCTGCGTCGCGCCGCAGGATCTCGCCAAACAATAGTTTGACTCGCTTTCCACTTTTCTTGAGATTGACGCTGAAAAGGTGCATAGTTTCAAGCACCACCTCATGGTCGAGACCAAGGTGACGACTGATGGCCTCAGCCGAGACCACAGATCGGAGAATTGCCTGAACATACTCAAACCCGTTTGTCGTCGCTGTGCAGGTTCGCACCCAAGCTTCCTATTGAGTTGTTGGGATCCTTCTGTCGTCGCCTTGCTAGAGACATGCAAGCTTTGGCGAGGACCGGCCCGCCCCGCGTTCCTCTGCCATGGCCTCTCTGGGTCTCAGCTCTCCCAGTCCCTCCCGCCTTAGCGCCGTGCAGAATGTCACCGAAGCCGGCCGCTAAGTTCTGTCTCCTGATTTAAGCTCTCAACTAAAAGTCTCTGCTCCTATTACTCAATCCGAATCCTCCTTTACGGCTGGCTCCATTCCTCTGGACCCTTCCATGGACCGGGCCGTTCCTGAAGCTTCCACAACCACCGTTGCGAACCCACCAAGTTGCTCATGCTCCTATCACTCCACAGAATCCATGAATCTTGGGGTAAGGATAGCGCGAAAACGCCGGTTGGGTCTCAATCCCGATCTTCTCCTTCACCAAGTTCTTTATTGCCTACCACCTCGTCTTCGGCATGTTGCCCCCAGTCCCCATCATCTACTGAAAAGGCTGAGGCGATCACAGCGGGGCTCAAGCACCCGGTGAAAGGGCTTCACCCCATTGACATTGATAGACCACAGAAGAAGGTTTGAATGGCAATCTTGTAGGAAGATGCGTCACAGACCTTGTCCAAGCATTGGTCGTCCCCCAACCGGCTGAATTCCTCGGCTTCAAGCAACGCGGGGCTTCATTCGAGCCGCAAAGCGTTGTTGCGGCGGTGGGGGCCTTCGCAGGTACCAGAGCCTAGCCACCCCCAGGCAGAGGTTACAGTAGAGCCACCCCGGAGGTGAATAGCGCGAGCCATTCGAACAAGCTATAGGGTTCTGTGTGGCTCATTGGGCGACTGGGGATAAGGCTACGCTCGAAACGCCCTCGAAGCAGAGTGCGAATCGTTCGCATACGAGAGGTTTAGGCAGTTCCTTTTGGGCGGCGCATGAAGACAAGGATGCAATTTCGCCTTCCAAGCCAAGTGCGCCGGGAATTCAATCGCTGCCGCAAGGCCTGAGACCGGTATCTACATCGGACATGCAGTTCATGGTCTGGACAATGGAGATACTATGACTAGTACTTGATCTGACACCGGTTGGACCTTTCAGACCCTTCACCCGCTCGATCTGTGTCTCCTGTCGCTCGCCGTTCTGATATAAGGCCCAAAGCTCATTCTGACTTAGACTCAACTGTCCTTTCCAACCCTGTATCTCTTCCTCGCCTTGTTTCTCTTCCTTCCTCTTCTAAGGGGCCCGGCTATGATCAAGAGCCTGGCTCCGACTCTGTTCTTTCTGGCTCAGGCTCTCGAGACGATCCTCTTGTCATCTCTGACTCTGATGACAGTGACATTGAATAAGCTTCTGCTCTCTGTCATGGTATGGTTTGGGCTTTCTTTTTCTTTTGAGGACTGTGATGGAGGCAGTGTAGGCTTCTGGGAAATATTTGGTCTTGATGTTTCTAATATTGTCACTCCTTGAATCGATTTACCCTTACTTGACCTCTATTACCTGTAAAATTTGCGTGGTCTACCCTTCAAAGTTGCTGAACATCGTATCTTGCCTCCCCTTGCCTATCATATGACCACAGTTGTAGAGTTCTCTTTGGGCTTAATGAAGCTTTGCAATTTTGTTTGGCGACGCTCCCAACTTTGACTATATTGACACTTGTGGCTATCTCAAGACCCAAGCTTTGATGTTGAACATTGGTTCTTTGGTGAGATGGATTGGTGAGCATAAGTCGTGACACAATGTGTACATCATGTCTCCCGATACCTGGGGACATTGGAAAAATCTACCATGTTGGCTTGATACATCTCATTCAGCTATTTCAAGCTATAAGTGTCAATGAATATCTAAGCCTAGAGGGCATTTCATTCGCAGTTCATTCTCCTTAGTCTCAACACAGTCAGGGGTGATGGCTTTTAGCAAAAAAGAACGAGATATATCCCAGTACTTGGTTCGCCATTACAATATCTATCTACGTCTCTAATTATGAATGCTAATACAGACTCTCAGCTACAGTTATCAGCTTCAAATGATATGTATAGCTCGCAACTTGGACATTATCCCCAAACCTTTCAGATTGGGCTTGATAAGTAAGAGGGAAGCGATCTCGCTATCGCAGGTACTTATGTTAAATATTGGATGAGTGTTAAGCATACTGGAGCGACGATGTAATACGCATGGTGCAGGGATCTAACTGTCAAATCCGCGATGGCGGCCTGATCGGCGAAATTGTGCTATGCATCCCATAAGATCTTTGCCAACTCCAAGAGTGTCGATGCTCGGAGAAGCCTGTGGATTACTATGAGCTTTCAGCTGTGAAGATGCCATGTCATCTATTACCTGTGCCTGTTGCCTGCTATTCATTTGCACGGCTTACAGTTCACTTCATAGAAAACATCACGACACATACCAGGCTAAGTCTCATTAACTTCTCAGATCAGACAAAAGAAACCCACCAGGCTCTGGGATGCTCTGATCCCGAGCATCATTCTTCAGGAGCCTAAAAGCTGATTTTGAGGACAGCAATTATTTACATAGTTTTGTCAGAAGCCAAGTACTTTGGTTGGTGCCAAGGTAGTCAAGAAAGTTACATGTATCCTAACAGCAGGGCTTATAGACTGGCTTTAGACTACTACATCCGGTAGCGTTCTAGTTTCTCTAAGGCCTTCCGCTGACTATGTCGTATAAATTTGTGTAGCGCTTACATATATACTAGGAAGACGGCGGATGAAGAGAGTCTATCCTGGGTAGTATCAATGCTAAATATAAAACAGAAGGTGAGTGACCTTCTGTGTATGAAGGCGACGCACGCCGACGGGACGCTCTCATCCCAGGTGAGGCACATGCTTCTGCCTAGTCTAAACGAAGAGCTTCCTACTGCGCTTCTTCTCGGAAGTATTTTGACGCCCGAGGGAAGAAAGCGCTCAGAGTGAAGGTCCTCCGGTTATTATCTTTAAGCCTATCGTTATTGAGGGGGAACTGTAGCTGCTTGCCTTTGAGAGCCCTTTGGATATCCCAGCGGGGGCGTCACGACAAACGGAGGATAGGTCGAAATAGCGTCGAAGCCTGTCGAAGGAATTGATGCTGATCGAATAGATGGTCAACTCTGAAGTCCCAGTGTTTTAACAACGCCTTGATTGTTCTCTCATCTTGAACAACTTGGATCCTGTCAGGGATCCGTTGACACTCTCGTTCTAAGCCTTGTCTTCGGCTCATCCTCATAAAAACTAGTTGTATCTGCCGAGGGATCCTCGAGCTGTATACCGTTTTTGTCAAAGACTGCCAAGGATCCAACCTCTTTTAGACAATTATTGATAATGGTAAACAAGGATTGTGTCTTTAAGGTTGTATTACCAGGTGCTTGCATGACAGCTGAAGTTATAGCTTCTTGGCAGCGTTTCCGTTCTTTGACATTTCGTTCCGCGGCAGGGATCGTCAAACCACGTGGCTTGAGGGGCACAAACCGATGGAGCGGTATGGAGTATACGATACGACTATAGCTTGGGGAAGGACGGGATGTTGCCTGTTATCCAAATGACAGCTCTGGAAGCGATGGACCGGGTACTGTTCATCTGCTGGGATATGTCACTGCTCAACACATTCGTGTTGGCGATGCATTATTCTGGTTTGCTATCTTTCAGAACAACGTGATGCGGTGACGAATGACAATGACGACAGGCCTTCCGATTCGCTCACCTGAACAAGGAAACGCAATCGCAAGAGCTATATCAGCCAGTTTATGCACCAGCACCATTTTCAGTCACAACTCAATTCCGCATGATTGAGAGCAACCCCTTATCACGGAGGCTTCTTGCCGGTGGCGACGCAGCAACACCAAAAGTGTTGCAGGAGCCGATATCACCAGACCTAAAACCGCGGAATTAACAGACTAAGACGAGTAGTATTCTAGATGCGGATAGTCGACGCAGCTAAGAGACAGCTGAACCTTGATCAAGCCCAGCTGCCGTTTTCTGTCTCACTAACAGGCGATAGCGTGCACCGACCTCCCGTTAGCTACCCGGAGGATCACCCCGTTCTGAGCGTTAGACCCGCCGCCCTCTCTCTAATTGTGGTGGTGCCAAGCTGCGGGACATTCTGTCAAAGCATTGCATTTCCAAGCGGTTGGTAATTTGACGATGGAGGGTTTCAATTGCGACGACGGGAAGGGATAAATATATCCGGATGAATCGGATGCATAAATGTGGTGATAATGGGGCGGTCAAGAGTGAACCGGGAATTTTACCCAGTAGTTGTTGATTCGTGCGTGGCTTTGGACATATGACACCACTTCTCGTGGCCCGACACTATCGACGCGCTTAGAAACAATTAGTGAAGAAAAGAACAGAGCCACAGTCTTCGAGAATGGAGCGGTTTGAGAATTAAAAAGATAGCTTCGGTGCAATTGTGGTCTAGGTAATTACGAGCAAAGTGTAGAACCGAATGATCCGAGATAAATGGCCGACAAAGTTTTGAGGGGGGGCATCCACAACGCGACTCCACCGTATCTCTCTGCAGGGGGTGTAAATCTTGCCAGCAAAGGTCAAACTCTTACGTCTCCTTTATGTAACGACAAGACGTTTCTATGGCTGGCCCTACCAACACCACGTTTTTCCCCAGACTTTCGTGGACGGTTTATGAGTAAAAGCTTTATTTCCCCAGATTCTCTAAACGAGCAGATTGCCGCGACGTTTAGATGATGACGAGTGAAGTGGCTGATTGATGCCGACGGGACTGGATCTTGAGCTTGTGACTAGGGCACTCAATTCCCACGTGTCAGCGCGATATTCTGAACCAACAGCAGCGAATAATTGGCCCGGAGGAATTGATCGTTATCAGGGGAAATTATAGCTAGCGCGCATTCTGGCTGACTCAGATTGAAGACGCACGCAATCAGTTATTTCCCAGCTTATCAGACCATTTTCTCACTCTCCTTTTGCTGGCTTCGACTGCTGCACCCCTGCCGCCACAACCTTTTAGCAATTTCTCCAAGGGGAAAGTCGCCGTGTGCGTGGCCCATAACGCCAAACCGCATTTCAGCAGCGCTGCCGATTTCGCAATCGCTTCACGTCGCCAAGAAGTCAAGTAAAGCATTGCGCTCGGGCATAGTTGGCGGTTGAGGCACCGGTGTCGCAAGACATGATACGATGCATTTGTCCGAGCTATCGGTAACGGTTTCATATGTGATCGTTTTGCGGGTTCTTATTGGTTCGAGATCGAGCCAATTATCCTTTTGGTCAACGACTCACCCATGATGGAGGCTTCTAGTGGCTGCATGCCCCTGGCGTCAAACTCCAATTGACGTGCCGCCATCGCCTCAACCGTATCGAGCTGCAGCCAACTACTCAACTGCGCCGCTTGCTTAGCCTGACCTACCTCGAACTGTCTGGGCCCTGATTAAGTTGGCCAGGGGCCATTCTGCACCCCTTGCCATGCTGCAATGTTCAGTCGATCCTCTGTTCATTAATGTCCCACCTTCCCCTCGTTTTTGCTTCTGCTTTCCGTTCAAATGCCTTGATTGTTAAAATTTGTACTTGGCTCACTATACTTCGAAAGGCTCCAAGGGCCATAGCCCGCCGATATGCCGCTCTACTCGGACGCCCCCGATGTGCGCCAGTTCTACGAGGATAAGCCGACGCTGCTTGTATCATGGTGGATCACGGTTTTCTGTGTGGCCATCATCCTGACCCGAATGTCGGGTCGATACGTACGAGTCGAGAAGTTACTCAAGGAGGATAAAATCGCTGCCGGTGCACTTATACCGCTGGTTCTGCGGGCTATCTGTGTTCACTTTGTTCTCAAGAATGGAACGAATAATGTCAACTTGGATGGATTGAAGTTGAGTACGGAGGATATTGATAAGAGGATCGTGGGAAGTAAGATGGTGCTTGCGAGTCGAGTGTTTTATGCTTCCATGTAAGTCCCATCACTGATCGATGACAGTTCGATGCTAATGATGTTAGTCTTTGGATTCTTAAACTCACCACCCTCGAGTTCTTTGAACGTCTTGCTGGCGCTACTCGACGAAGGTCACATCGTATAATGATCCACGCCATGCGCGCAACCCTCGCCGCTACATTCCTCGCCGTCGTTATAAGCGACCTCGCAGAATGTCAGCCGTTCCCCCACTACTGGCAGGTCACCCCCGACCCTGGCCCTCAATGTCGTCAAGGCTTCGTGCAGATGCTCACAATGGGAGCTTGCAACGCCTTTACCGATCTTGTCCTCATCGCCTTTCCCATCCCCATCATCCTCTCCACCCAGATCGCCACCAAGCGCAAGGTCCTTCTCATCATGCTCTTCAGCTTCGGTTTGCTTACCGTCGGCATCACATTATATCGCATCCCCCGCATCATAGAATCACACGGGAGTCAAGTCGTCCGTACAATGTGGGCATCAATCGAGATCCTCGCCGCCACAGCAGTCGGCAACATCGTCGCGCTGGGCTCATTCCTCCGCGACAGTGGTGTCAAGCGCAAGAAGTTCAAAGAGTCAAACAGCTACTCCGGGTACTCCAACTCGCGCTCTCAATCACAGCCTACGAAACTTACCCGCACGGCACATAGCCAGTGGGAGGAAGAGGATCATGTTCGCACGACGGAGGGCATCTGGGCAAAGTCGCATGACACAAGCGATTCGATCTCCAAAGAAGAAGATTTGCGAAAGTCTGGTGAAAGGCCTGTTAGTCCGACGCAGAGTCACGATTCGCTTATCACACGGGATCAATTGACTGGGTCGATGGATCGAGATGACTTTGCGTATCAGCAACCGCCAACGGCTGTTATCGCGGGAGGATCTAAACAAGTTCAGCGAGCTCAACCGACGAGGGATAATTAAATGCGATAATTTTGTATACTAAGATATGACAATATTCACGATTTCCTTTGTTGACACCGCCGATGATTACATGAAGGTCTCATGTAAGATATCATTTATTGTACGTAATAGCCTACCATGATGGCTTCAGGGACCAGGACCATCCCCGGACCCAGTGTGGATATGACCAGACTCTCTTCCCCATGGGCAGCGAACATGGGGGACGATTTGACATGTCCAGTGAATCACCTTCCGGGTACAGAATGGCATGAGAATTGACGAGAGTTAGAGAGTGAGGCAATAAACTTGACCCATTAACAGTGCACGAACCAAGTGGAATCTCGCTGATCCCACGCAAGTGAAACGTTGCGCCTCCTCCACCTCCTCAATTGTCTCTCCTCGATCGCATTTATCTTCTTTCACATCTTTTCTCACTGTACCGTGCCGCATTTAATTCCCCTGATCTTCACAAGCCAGAGTGCATTTATGGCGTTCTGTTAGTCCTCTTTTGGCATACTCGCACCCCGTCATTGGCTCAGCGTCCCGACAATCTGCACCCGAAGTAAACCGCGCATATCACAAAAGTCCTTCTAGAAGCCTTCCAGAACGCCCTTCTGAAGACTTTTCTCCATGGTTCCAAATGATCGTCATCCAACCCCCGTTGTAACGTCATTCCCTTCCCAACTGTCATCTTCACTCTTTCATTCCCCCCCGCAACCAACGATGAAGGATCCCCGCGATGCGCAAACAATGCAAACGTTCAATGTAGAAATGGGCTCCTCGTGGAGCATACACGCCCATAAACCTCGGACATCATGGCTCCATAGCTTCCGACGCGCAGATCCTCTTCCAGGCTATCACCCAAGCGACGCACCAGAGCGTTACTACGACTTGCGCGCCGCCAATGCGAAGACAGCAAATACGGCCCTTGCGCGAGAATTAAAAGGTCGCCATCTGCAGATGATCGCCTTTGGTGGTGCGATTGGTAAGCCAGCTTGACTTCCCATCTCGGCAAATCTCGGCTAATGCGGCGTAGGAACTGGATTATTCGTCGCGTCAGGTGCCTCGCTCTATAGAGGCGGACCAGCGAGTTTGTTAATATCGTATTTGGTACTTGGAGCGATGCAGTATTGCACGATGCAGTGTCTTGGGGAGTTGTGTGTCATGTTTCCCATCGCGGGCTCGTTTTCGGCGTTTTCGACGAGGTTCTTGGATCCGTCTTGGGGGTTTGCCATGGGTTGGAAGTAAGCTGACTGAAAATCTCTGATTTACTTTTGCTGACTTTTGTAGTTACTGCTTACAGTGGTTGTTCATCTTACCGTTGGAGATAATCGCCGGGGCGTTTACGATAGGCTACTGGAATCCGGATCTGACAAAGTCCACATTCGTGGCCATATTTCTCTTCGCTATTGTCATCATCAACCTTTTTGGCGTCAAGACGTATGGAGAAGCTGAGTTTATCTTTTCTCTTATCAAGATTACCGCCATCGTTGGCTTCATGTACGTCAATCTCCTCCCGGCTCTCTCAATACTGACAATCTAGATTACTCGCCATCGTCATCAATGTCGGCGGGGAGCCCGAGAGCGGTTACATCGGCGGCATGTACTGGCGTAACCCAGGCCCCTTCAACAACGGCTTCAAGGGCTTTTGCAGTGTCCTCGTTACATCTGCATTCTCCTTCACGGGCACAGAGCTCATCGGTCTCGCCGCCGCCGAGACAGCTAATCCTAGGAAATCGTTACCGACAGCGATCAAGCAGGTCTTCTGGCGTATCACGATATTTTACATCGTTGCGCTAATGCTGGTTGGGCTGTTGGTACCTTCGGACGATAAGCGACTTGTCGGTGGTGATAACGTTGCTGATGCGACGGCGAGTCCGTTCGTCATTGCGATAGAGAAGGCTGGGACTTCTCTGCTTCCGAGCATAATGAATGCTATTATCCTTGTTGCGGTGATAAGTGTTGGGAATTCGGCGGTTTTTGGATCATCGAGAACTTTGGCTGCTCTAGCGGAACAATCGCATGCGCCGCAGATCTTTGCCTACGTGGACCGGCAGGGACGTCCGCTCATGGCAATACTATTCGCATCGTGCATCGGCCTACTCGCATTTCTCGCAGATGTCAGTTTCCACGATTCCATCTTCAATTGGCTTCTCTCGATCAGTGCGTTGAGCACTTTGTTTACCTGGGGAAGTATCTGCTTGTGTTATATCCGGTTTCGGAAAGCTTGGTACTACAACGCGCATACTCTGGAACAGCTACCGTTCAAGTCTAACGTTGGCGTTGCGGGGGCGTGGTTTGCTTTTGTTGGGTATGTCCTGGTGTTGATATCTCAGATCTGGATTGCCGTCTCACCCGTTGAGGAGCCGGGCATTGATAGGAGCGCATCTGGACTCACACAGAATTTCTTTTTGAAAGTTTTGGCGATACCCATCATCTTGTTGTTCTATCTATCTCATAAGGTTTGGTATCGTACGCAGGTCGTACGTCTACCGGATATGGATGTTGTGACGGGGCGAAGATACTTTCGTGTGCATGTTATGGCGGAGCAAGAGCGGGAAGAAAGACATGGCTGGCCCAAGTGGAAAAAGGTCTATCGGTTTCTGTGTTGATCTGTTTGCATTTGATGGCGTTCATATAGCGACTGATAGATGTGCATTCCTCTATAGAGGCATTTTTGATGATTAACATTGCTTAGTTAAATCATGATTACCAAGATATGAGTGAAGCGCATCCAGCAACCCAAAAGGCTAAGTCTTGTTGCTCCATCGTCTCAAGAAGTAAATTCTAATTTATTAATTGATTTTATATAATCTTAGATGTCTTCTCTAATTTATGTCTTTACATGAAACTCGCTGCACGAAGGTCCCGATAAAATCCAACCAACGCCATCCACTATGACTTTATCCCATCGACCAGATGAAGCGATCTTCTCCTCATGTGATCTAAACCCGTGTGGCAGCCCGAAAAACAAATTGATATCTGTCGGAACACTATATCTCGTCAGTCGCCATTCGCTTTACAACCAGAACACCAGCTACTCACCCATTTTCAGCCAACATCTTCCCGTAAAGAAGCGCTTCATCTCTCAGGGGATCCAAGCCGACTACACCGAGTACAGTTGGGGGCATGCCTCTGACCTGTTCCGGCGATGCATTGCCCGGGTTGATCTTCAGATCATCAACATCAGGGTTATCGATACCTATCAGACTCGTGAACCAACGAAGTTCCTCAACGGATAGCATCGGTGCGGATATATTTGTCCTGTAAGATGAGATAGACTCGCTCTTCATCTTCCTGAGCTGGGGCTCATAACAATCAACATGCACTAAGCAGGGTATCATGAGCACTTGGCCTGCAATGGGAGGTCTTCTCTCTGTTGCACGATTGAGGTGCTTTTGTAAGGTGAAAGACGCGGTGATCCAAGCTCCAGCTGATATCCCACCGATGATGACTTTTTCAGGATCCCAAAACATCTCGTTCATGTTGTCGTGAGCCCACTCGAACGCAGATTCAGCATCGTTCCACTGCGTTGGATACGTGAACTCAGGGGTATGTCTGTAGTCAACATTCAGCACTGCCACATTTGAACCGATTGCTATCCGTGCACATATCGCATCTTCGGCGTCTAGTGTGCCAAACATGAAACCGCCGCCTTGGAAGTGAATGTATAATGGGAGCAAACTATCGCCTGGTGCATTGAGTGGCCGGTAACTCCTAGCTTGTATGGTACTTCCGTCGATAGAGGGAATGCTGTGGTCCTTTATCTTCAATAGAGGGGCGAGTTTGATCATCGAATTTCTTGCGATGGCTTCTCGTTCGTTGTTTGCCAGTCTCTTCATCTCCGAGATCGGCAATTCGGGTACTGGTGCCGGAGGTAAGGATTCTTCGAGGGCAAGCCACTCGGGGCTTACCCCGTCGTAGCATGAGAAATCACACATTTAAAAGACTTTGGGCAGTGATAGAGGAAGGCAATGTGTATAGATTTATATACCTAGGAGGCTAGGACGTTGCTTACCGGTTCTTTAATTTCCACTAACCGAGGCTATTTGATCGCCGCGACGCTAGGCCGGGAAAGGAAGAGCAGGATAGCCATGGGAATAAAGGATGAATTGAGTCACATTTCATTAGAAAGCAGTTTAGAAAATGCAAAGACCAGATTTCATGCAAATCTGCATCATATAATAGACAATTTGGAGAGGTCGGCGAGCTAGGCTTGTAGACAGTGACGTAGTAGTAGCTATAATAATGTAATCCATTCTAAATCAAGTTATCATAAAAGCTTATTATTATGTTTAAAATTGGGAGACTTGTCTATGATGAGGCTATGTTTTTATAGCCTGAAGTTCACTGGGCCTTTTCAGTGTGTTTGCTTGATACATCTCGCTAAGATGTTATAGGCTTTCAGCATCAATCAGTAATCCATTCCATTAAGTTATACGTCAAATCCAGTCATCATTGAAGGCAATGAGCGTATTGCGTATCTGTGTTACTCTGTATTGTTTAACTTTATATTAGGGCTGAAGCTTGTTTCGGTTCTTTAGCCCTATGGCCTTATTACAGTTCCATGCAAATTCTTGTCAATGGTCCCGAACCATCATCTTTCATCTACATAATTCATTCCCTGTATCAAGCACGCGTACACAACAAGCATGAATACACGCTCTGACGGTGACGTCATTTTGAAGCTCGCTGACGATGCTGAGCTTGATCGCTGCAGTGTGATTGATGATGTTGTCCCCGCAAAGCCATCAAGGACTCATCCAGAGCGTCATGCATCATCCTTCGGCCTGCTAGGCACTTTACCGGCAGAGCTACTCCTTATCACCCTTGACCTCCTCGACTTCCAGTCGCTATCACGTCTATCGCGCGCCTGCTTGAGGTCCAAGAGAGTCGTTGAGAACTTCGTACCGTATCAGCAGGTGGTTCAGCATGCGCCAAAGGTCCCAACTGCGTTGATAAAGACAGGCGTCGTTGGTCGTTACCCGCCTTCAGTGGTGTATCACACCCTACGGACCGATCACTGCGTTTCGTGCATGGACTTCGGGGCATTTCTATACCTACCCACTTGCGAGAGAGTCTGCTATGAGTGTCTGAATCGAAACAGAGGACTGTGGATGATTACATTGCCGATGGCCAAAAAGTACTTCGCCTTGACACATCAGCAAGCCCAGACACTCCCTATCATGCGCATCATTCCAGGGACGTACTGCCTCCGGACCCGTGAGAAGACGCACCACAAACCCTTTCGGCTGATCAGTGTGAAGTCGGCCAAGAGCTTGGCGATCCGAGTCCACGGGTCTGAGGAAAGCTTGGCGGCGTTGGTGCCTGACCCAGCGATAGTAGGGCTCAAACTATATCGCCATTTCAAACGCTACCACGAAGCGCCTCTGGAAGCACCAGGGTGCGACATGTCGAAACTTCCAGAAATGCGTTATGTTGGCAGCGATCCGTACGCAGGTGTGTCCAGCCTGCGCGTGCCGTGCATCACAGACTCGGGAGCCGCCTGGGGGTATCTTTGCAAGGGATGCGATATGACGTTCTCTGAATACAAGGACACCGCTCTGCCTTTGGCTGTTAAGAGACGACTGTGCGTCCCTAACGCGAGATTATGGGACCATCTCACGGCCTTGACGATGAGATTGCGATTGCGTCATGGATTGTTGGCTCACGCAGAACAGTGCTACGGCGCACTGAGGATACTCAGGAACCTGAGCAGCGACGAGGCCGCCGAGGCTCTCGGAGCTAATGATACATGAAAGTGACGGGCGCACCTCGCCCTGAATCATCTGTCAACTCAGCTGCCAGTTTCTCAATTTCAGCCTTCGCCGTCTTCTCATCATATGGCTCAGCGTGCTCAAAATCAATCACTTTAACGTTTCCAGTGGATCGCTCGACAATAAAGTTGTGCCGATTGGCGTCTCCATGGACAAAACCCAACTGGTGCAATTTGCTCAAGGCCGCCTCGCATTTTGACAGATCCGCCAGTGTCGCAAAATCGCCGTCTATCTTTTCCAAAAGAAGCCCGATATTTCTACCTCCCTCGAAGAGGTGTCCCAAAACTTCGGGGGTCAACCGCGCCTCAACAGGGCCTTGCAACCTGGTCAAAGCTTCGTACATCCTAGTCTCATGTTCAAGCTGTGGGACGAGCCACTGCAGAACGGCAATTTTTGTTATTGCAGTCTTCCCCTGGTATTCGACTTCTCGAACGCGCTGCTTATGGTACTTGATGCGCTTTAACGAAAGTACGTCGATGTGTCGTGGATGCCAGGTGTATTCCACTTGGTCTAGCGGTTCGAAAGAAATATCCGATTGCACGCTGCCGTCCGGGCCGAAAGATAGCGTCATCTTTGTCCAGTCTGCGTCCGGGAATGGGGGGAGTTCTGGGACGAGAAGATATGGCCTGCAGAGGGTGTCTTGATTGAAAATTCGATTGGGACTCGCATGGCCAGGAACTGAAACATAATGTACACGGTTGCCGGCTCGAATACGATATAGTCCTTCGTCATCGTCTATTTCTTGGTTGAGGATTTCAATATTCGACTTAGGCACAATGTTTACCTGTTCTGCGATGGTGTTCGACATGGTGATGATGATTGTATCGGAGACAGATTGACAGTGTTGAATGTAGAGTTTTTCCAGGCTCCAAGGTTATGTTGCCGCCATTGTTTGGAGCTATAGGTGTGGTTCCCCACCACTCCTGATAGCTAGCGGCAAAAGATTCGAACAAACTATGATCTGGGCGCTTACGGCTCGCTTAGTAGTGGTCGGCAGTTGGCTCTTCCTAGCCCGGGCGCGTACAGTCATTTCAGGGCCTAACCTAACTGCGGTGGCTATTTGGAGAATCGAAAAACAATAACCACATCATTAGTCTACCTCCCTCGACGCGCCTCACACCATATTATTAAGTCTTCGGAAATCTCAGTGCACTGTCTAAAGCATAATAATTAACACAAGTCGTTATCATAAATACTGCGCGAGAACCTAGGAAAAGGACGAATTCCGGGAACTTGTTGCATGTTAGAGACTTGTTGGTACCTCTTACGTGGATGCTTTTCCAGGGATCAATAGCTGTAGACTTGGGAATAGATTGAAGTGTTATGTACGAGCTTGAAAGACGCGTCAGTGTACCTGTCAATGGAAGTTGTTTACAGTCTAAATATGATATCAATTGATAAGTTCACTTTTTGGAGGGAGGTGAAGTAGCGGGAAATGTCTGTCCGCTTATGTCATCAAAATATCTCACCTCACAATCGCCTCCCTTGTGAGCGGACCATCATCTTCCTTCAAGACCACAGCCCGCCAATATCCACACCCACCATTATGAAAGCATCCCAGCGTCGATCCCAGCGTACATCTGCGGCCTGTGACTTTTGCCGAAGGCGAAAGGTGCCAGTCCACTCGCCATACTCCAGCGTATCTGCTGACTTATTTAGTTGGGTTGTGACAACGCAAAGCCTAGGTGTGAGAATTGCCAGGGTCGGACTATCGAGTGCACGTATTCTCAGAGAACTGCTCAAGCCAGGTGAGGCTGATCCGAGACGGATGAGTGCTGATAGTTAACATGGGCGTCAAGGCCGTCTAATGCGCGCATACATGAACTGGAGGAGGAAAATGCTCGTTTACGCCAACAATTGTGTTCAAAGAGTCCGGAGTTGAGCGGCGTGCATTCTGATACTCAGCAAGGGGAGATTCACTTGGATGATACCCCAAATCCTAATGAATCTACACCTACGCTGAACAGCATCGGCGATCAGACTCATCAAGCAAAGGCGCAAGCTGTTTCTTCTTCTTACCAGTTAACGACCGGGCAACCTGAGGGTGCCTCCTTTCATGGCCCTTCCAGTGGAGCTATGAACATACAAACTGCCAAAGACCCATCTCGTATAACTGGCTCCGACGAGATTGCTAGGAATCAACTTTTGGCAGAGACAGCTAGGCAACGTGAGTATGTATCACTGAACACTAAAGGCCGAGGGCTCATTTAAACCAGGTCAACTCGAAAAGGTCAATCTCAGAGCAGGAAAGCTTGACTTTAGTAACGTCGACCCAAAGGTCGGCATGGATCTTCTTTCCAAGTTCTGGAACCGCCAGCATTACATGGGCTCTATCGTGTATCGACCAGCCTTTATGCGCGACATGGCATGCAACGGTCCTTACTACTCCGATCTCCTCCTCAAAGCTATGCTATTTTCTGGCTCTATGCATACAGTTGATGCAGCCGCTCTCCGAAATACTGGCAAACTAAACTCCATCGGGCGCCCATATCGTATCAAGTTCGAGCAAGCCTTGCACGCTTGCGGCTCTCAGGTGTTGTTTAAGAGCGATATCACTACGATTCAGGCGCTACTAGTCATTTCTGATGCCTTGTTCTCATGGTGCAACGAGAGGAGCCTTTCATGGCATTACTTAGGTATCGCGATCAGTATGGTAATCGATCTTGGCTTGCATGTCGATGGCCCAGCTCGAAGATCTTCAAAGAAATCATCTGCTGAAGCTACGGAAGTCGAGCGTCGCGTGTTTTGGGCCACATTCAGTAAGAATACAAACACCCGCAGAAGTATTTCCATCTGATCTTTCTAGTTTCGGACAAGGTCCAGTCTATCTACCAAGGTCGTCCAACGCGATTACGCGAGCATGATAACCGTGTACCCATCGTGTTTCTTGATGAATATGAAGAACTGGAGGACTTTCATACCCGAACGTACTCTGCTCAACCGGCCCAGTTGGATTGTCCGACGTATAGTGTCTCCACCTTTGAGCAACTATGCAAACTCAGTGTCATCATGGACAGGATTCTATGCGCTCTTTATGCAGAGAAGAGCAACGCGAAGAATGCTGATATACTATGGCAGACTGCAATGTCTCTTCATCGCGATCTCCAGTCTTGGAGGGATGGGTTGCCGCTGGATTTGAGAGTTGATCTGAACGACTCCGCATCTTCGACCATCCTTCCTCATAACCTCTCCCTGATGTAAGTTTTCTAACTTGCGACCTTTATCCACGTACTTATCAAAGCAGGGCATTATACAACTCATTAATCATCCTGATCTACCGTCCTTTCCTTTCAGAAGGCCACCTGTCTTCTGTCTCTGCAACAGTCGCACCTGGAGCCTTCTTTAACTGTGTCACAGCAGCGATAGAGATTCATCAAGTTCTACTACTCTACAGACAACACTTTTGCTTTAGGACAGCGCCCTACTTTATCTCGTACGCCGCGTACGTTAGTGCAACAATTCATGTGCGTATGGCTGCGCAGAAAAGCGCGGGCTCACAAGCGCATTTGTGTCTCAGAAATTGTCTGGAGATTCTATCTGAACAGCAGACGTGGTGCCACGCCCCAAAACGAACGATGAAGATTCTTCTCGGTATCATGAACCGTTTAGGTGTGAGCGTTGGAGAGTTTGTGGCGATAGAACCGACAAGCTGCCAAGATGGTCACCTGGGGGAGGTTGACATATCTGAACTCTCCGAAGTTAGTCCTGACATCATGTACCAAGGACCTGACGTGTCAGTGATGCAGCAGGCAATGCCTGACACGGCAGTTGACTTCACTAACATGGAGCTTTCCGATTTTGACATCGACCAGATCATGCAAAGCTTTGTGTTTAAAGGTCCGGCAATGGTACAAGACGACTTTGTACCGATGCCTCAACTTGGCTTCAACCATTATGGCGCCGGGGATGAGTCACTCACAAGTCGGGATATGATTGTGTTTGATGACTTGTTCGGGTTCGACTCCAGTACATCTTAGGTCACCGGTCTGACTGCCGTAGCCTGGTTAGTCATTATACACTCTACCTCAGGATCCATTTCAATTCACATGAATGGGAGCAATCGGCTTCCAGAAAGTCACGATTGAATCTCCCGGCCCCGACCGGTATCTGTACCAACATCTGTACGTTACATCAATCGGGCCGTTTACAACGGAACGTTCATTCGAAACCTGGAAATATACGGCCAGAATCTCTAATCATGAATTTCAAACGATCATAAGGAATGAGGCTTGAAAGAACTAGCGTTCTAGCGGCTCTTCGCGAATTTTAGCCTCCGTCGAAGTTGATGACCGGCGGAAAGCCGATGCAGCGGGCACTTGTCCGGTCCGAGATATCCGATCGAACCGCTTTAATTTACATCATTCGGTCTGTAAGGCTGAACACTAGAATTTTTGGTGATGTCGTTATGGATCTACAGTGATGTAACTGTCACGACAACCGAGGTCAGAAACGTGCTGGAAAAATATATAATAATAGAGTCGCATACTCGTGCAAAGATGTTTCACTCATCAATCAGCTCACAGACACCAACACCACTAAGCAATTACTCTCGATCATCATGGCTTCACCAAGCGCCGACGTTCTCGGATATGAAAAGTCCATTTTCGACGCTGGTCTTCACTTTGCTCGTCCTGCATTTACCTTTCAGACCTCCCAATGGGAGCCTTTGGCGAAAGAAACACTCTCGGCTACTTCTTGGGGCTATATCCACGGGAACTGTGGCAGCGGCTCGACTTACAGAAATGACTTGACTGCTTTCTCTCGCTGGTCAATCGTTCCGAATCGCCTCGTGCCTAGTCGCAGGGATGATAATGGCAATGAGCAGTTCTCTGATACTTCTACTACAGTTCTTGGCCAGAAGCTTCCGTTCCCGGTGGCTATTGCACCCATTGGAGTTCAGAAGATCTTTAACCCTGAAGGTGAAGCCGCTACTGCTCGGGCCGCTGCATCGCTTGGGGTTCCATACACCTTGAGCACAGCCTCGAGTACCAGTATTGAAGATGTTGCAGCAGCGAATGGAAAGGATGCAACTCGATGGTTTCAGCTTTACTGGCCCAGTCGCGAACACGACGATATCACCATCTCAATGCTCAACCGCGCCAAAGCATCCGGGTACACGGCACTTTTCGTCACTCTTGACACTTATGTTCTCGGGTGGCGACCCAGCGATTTAGACAACGGCTACAACCCCTTCATTCACCCAGACCACATTGGCGTCGAAATTGGTCTGACAGATCCTGTTTTTCAAAAGAAGTTCAAGGCGAAACACGGCTATGATATCACCGATGCGGCGAGTGGAGTCTATCAAGCGGCTCAGGGCGGATCCGCCGGAGCTAGTCTCGGCGACGCGGCGAGAGAGTGGGCCAAGATCGTATTCCCCGGTCATTCCCATTCCTGGGAAGACATTGAATTTCTAAAGAAGCACTGGGACGGTCCCATTGTTCTCAAAGGAATACAGAGTGTTCACGATGCCAAGAAGTGTGTTGAGGTTGGTGTTCAGGGGATCGTGGTGAGCAACCACGGTGGACGCCAACAAGATGGCGGAGCAAGCAGTCTGGGTATGCTTCCGCGAATTGTTGATGCTGTTGGGGATAAGCTTGATATCTTCTTTGATAGCGGTATCAGATGTGGTGCTGATATCGTAAAGGCTCTTGCTTTGGGGGCAAAGTGCGTGCTTGTTGGACGGCCTTATGCTTATGGTTTGGCCCTGGGTGGTGAGGATGGCGTGAGACATGTTTTGAGAGCGCTGTGTGGTGATCTGACTATGAACATGCACTTGGCTGGACTGAGGGATATTGGCGAGGTTAATCGGGATATTCTGGTAAAGGAGAGCGATCTTGTATGAGGAGGTACTTCATAGTGTTAGATGAATCACCAAATGTTGCTGGCAACTTTCATACTCTAGATTTGCCATAGAACCACATTGCTTTCACGTGTTGTGAAGCTTGATCATGTGTTCTAGCGTCACTAAAAACGTTTTCTTTCAAGTCTTTTGTTCCATTTTTCCTTCTCTTTTCTGCGGACATTTGATGCTTAGCGTTGTCCAAAGACATTACTTCCGTCAGTTGAGATTTACATCAATCTTCTGTGTCTTTTTTCACTTTTCTGCTTTGTTCCGTCTTTCCTTTCATGCATGAACAGAGCTCACAGTCTCAACTATTAATTTACTATCTTTTGCGTGTTCAGTTGTCTTTGTTGAGGATTGTTCAGGTGACCAAAGAACATATGTCAAGGATTTCCTGATATAAAGGACGGTTCAAACCCACACAGTTGTTACAGATCAGCGCCCTTCTCTGATTTTCAGACTTATATCAACAACCACAAACACCGTTCGGATTCACATCTACGGGACTCTTGACACTGTCTATCATCATGTCTTCTCACAGCCGAAACACTAGTGAAAGCAGCCATATTTCCCTGCTCCGTCTCCCCAGCCCCATTGAGCTAGATGAAGATCACACCTTCTCCAGAGCATCTCTCTACCCTGTCGATCATACAGACTACGAGCCTTGTCGCAAGAGAATCATAAACACCAGCTTTGGTGCCCGTCAGATCATCCGTTTCATTAACCATCTTGAGATTCATGACCCTGCCCAGCACGATGCCGCGGTGAAGAGACTTGTCGAGATTGGCGTCGATGTTGAAGACTTGGTTCGTCTCTCGGAGCGTCGTGCTGAAGTTCCATGGGAGGAGTCTTGGCCGTATAACTGGGAGGAAAAGCAGGGTTTGGTGTTGGGATATATGAAGAGGAACTTGCCTCGCTGGATTGCGATTATGAAAAAGACAGAGGCTCAGCAGGCTGCCGAAGATATGAGTGAAACTCTTGAAGACTTTGACTCAGATGATTTGATTGGCGAGGTTATTGTGAAGGACAAGGGAGAGGAACGTGCTGAAGTTGAAGAGACCCAAGGCTCACCAGATGAGGATATTCATAGTGAGGCCAGCTCTCCTCAGAGTTCCATGACTCTGATGGAGTTGATTGCTTCCTATCGTAAGGCTCATGAGGATCAGAAGCGAGCTGAGCAGATACAAAATAACACGGAGATTGAAATCTGATAAGGGAGAGATAGGCAGTTTGTTCGTCTCACATTTTTCATCTCTTTGTCTCTGGTTGGCGTTTGTAGGAGTTAGGAAGTTGGCTTTTTTTATATTCAGATAAATCTTTGAAAATATTGTCTTGTTTAGATTGCAATTAGGATCCTCCCATGAAGTTTGTATGGGCGTGGTCTCAGTGCTATCGTCTAGTGTCAAATGTGAATGCTGACTTAACTCTGTATCAATGTCACAGGAAGTGGTTAAAATATGCTGCAGGTAACAGGTACTTTAGTTATGCAAAGGGACCGAAGGATTGACTGCACTTGGAACTTTTGAAATGGTCAGACAATTTGGGTGGCAACCACGCGTACTATTGTCACCAATGCGCTCTTTTCATGGACCTAATGAATTGATCTGCATGCCGTCTGATCCGGCGTGAGACTTGTCAAAAGGCCTACCCAAAGTGAATGCGCTGCTATCACATGACTGGCCTAACCGCCTCGATATAAAGGCTAAGTGAATAGTGCTTACTTCTCAAATGTTTGTAATCTCCATTCATTCCAGAACTCAGAGTCTCTTGACTACAAATTTCAAAGACACAACTGCATTTTACCCCGCCACTCTCAGTTAGCGTACTGTGCATCACATCGACAGAATGACTAGCAACACCTCATCTCGAGTGACCCCGAGGCCTGGCGAGCTTCCAGACGCAAAACGGGACGCTCTAAGGGCCTTCGAAGTCTTGAGAGACGGCGGCGTCATCATTGCCCCAACGGACGTCGGGTACGGCATGATAGCCGCAAACGTAGATGCAATCGAGCGTATCTTTATCGCTAAGAGGCGTAAACCAGGACATTCCATGGGCGTCATCGGAACATACGACCTTCTCACAAGACTATATGATGTTACGGATGAGAAATACACCATCGTTCGAACATTCACAGAAGAATTAGGTCTGACGGTTGCTTTCATTGGAAAAATAAAAGAGTCTGCGACGGAGCTCATCCCGAACGTTGAGCGGGTTGTTAAGAACGGTACTCTAGGTTTCGCCATTGGCGAAGGCCCTTTCTCACGGGAACTTGCCCGGCTACACGATGAGAATGGTCTGGTGATGGTAGGCAGCAGTGCCAACCTGACAGATCAGGGACAGAAGTTCCGAGTTGAAGACATCGAGCCTGAGATTGTGGAAGCAGCTGATTTGGTTATCAACTATGGTCGGCAAAAGTGGCATTTGTATGGAAGAGCTGGGACTATCCTGGACCTGGAAAATGAACGTGTCTTACGGATCGGAGCAAACTATGAGAATATAAAGGAGAAGCTGATTGATCTTTTTGGTTGGAGTGCTCCAGAAGATCCGGACTATGATATGGCTGGAAAGAAGACGATTGGCTTCTCAATCAAAGCGAGTTCTAATAGTTGAGACTTGGAGCACAGAACATTGAAGGAGAATACGAGATGATTTCAGACTCAGAATATTTCTATAAATAATAGTAGATAGATGGTATATATCCAGACTCCAGACTCCAGTCCTCGTTCATGTTCGATGCTGTGCCGTGTTATCAGCTGGCAGCTCATGCGTGAAATGAGTTGGCGACCCTCCCATTTCCCATGGTCCATGTCTCGCAGTGTTATCACTCGGTGCCTCCACAGGTGCATATCCGTACTTAGGCCCATCTTCTGCCACAAGTGCAGAGGGCTCAGCCTTGTTCGCCCGTCTCCGTCTCCATAGCATGAAACCAGCGCCCGCGATGAGAAATGCTCCAGCGACAGCACCCACTGCCACTCCGGCAGTTGCTCCCGTGGACAGTCCCGACGACGGCTCGTTTGTTGAAGAAGCAGAGGTTGCACCATCGCTAGTGGTTTCACTTCCTTCGTTGGAAGTCTTTGTTTTGGGGTTCGGCTTGTTTGTTCGTGTGCCCGTTGGCGCTGAAGTTGTTGCGGACGAAGGATCGGTGATGTTGAATTTATGACTTGCAAAAAGGGCCCCGGTATCGCCTGTCTTGAAAAGCCAGAAACTAAATGAGTTACCGTCGGCGGGGTCGATGCCTTGATATGATGCGATCCATATGTATTCCTTTGACTTGCTGTTTGCTACATCACAGTTAGTGAAGAACTCATGACTGACTTCCAACAAACTTACATTGTAAGTTGTATCTCTTGCCAGTATCGGTTTGCCACATTGTGAGATCAGTGAACTCGGCATCCGTCTCCCAGGTGATCTTGATCTTCTCCCCCAGTTTATAGTGAGGGTTATTAATCCTGGAGTCGCTCGGTGGTGGGTTCGTGAATGCGGCGGTCACCACCTGATGAAAAGACAGAAATGCCAGTATGGCAAGTAATCGACGAGTCGCCATCTTTGACGTTGTAATGACGGAACTCGGTGGTGCGGAAGAGAGAAAGGGAGCGAAGAAAAGACGACACGCGACACAAAGGATGATTACATCTTATAGCTTACTCGCTGAACCCTCTACCGGTGGGCGTAATGGATGCATTGCAAGGATCGCCATCCTGCAAATGTCCTTAATTAAGAAACGGGAATGAGCCTTACCATTCATCTAGTCTCCGCTAGTGAGCGGCTTGTGTGTGTCAGACAGATATTGGCCCCCGTTGTCAACAGGCTGTGTTGATGAAGAGTGTTGCTGATTAAATCATCGTCAAATGAAGTTTGTAACGTTTGAAATATGCGATGGTTTTCAGGCCATACATCCTTCAAAAGTATCTGCAACAGGCGCTCGAAAGATCTTTTACTGCCAGAGATGTCTAGCTCTTCATCAGTAGAGAATCAGACATCAACTTGGATCATCCCTGCTAAGACATCGGTGAGATGATCGCTGAATCGCCCGGTGCAATCAAAAGCCCGCTTCCTTCGGTGCCTCAGCCCCCCTGGTTTCAAGACGCTAGGATCGACAACCCTATCACCGATGTTTCATCTCACTCAGCTCACATTACTGGACTGGAGATGAAGGCTTTTCCAACGTTTGTCCAGCCGTAACTTCCTGGCCGTCTGTAGACAGAGGTAATTTAACATTTGATTGCAATAGCAACGCTCAGACAAGTGCTCACTCTCTCGCTTTTCCTATCGTAACATCTCGATTCTCGCATTCATGGCTCACTTGCTGTCACTAATGCATGCGAAGTTTGGGGATCTGACTTAGCGCTCGTGTGATTGGTTCTAGTCATCCTTGTTGCGATCCTTCTCGGTCCCGAGACTCGGAAACACTGGCCGTTGACCAAGGCCACCGCAGCCTACTATCAAATGACGGCTTTCATGGCATCTTGAGTTACTATCTCATTTTTAGATACGCGTATATGCTTTGCAGTCTTACATACCGAGTATATAGAAGGATTGATGTGTTTGGAGATGGCTCAAGCTACATGATCCTTGGTATTCGGAGCCTCCTGGTTGAAATGATCGACCTCAGCTAGCCGTATCTGGCTAGATACACCGGCATTGTATCTGGGCCAGCCTCTCCGACTCTCACTATTTATCGCCACGGATTCTTTGACTGGTGGTGTCCTTGACAAAGCCACTCACTGCTAACATTCTTCTTCATACCTTTAACGTTCCATTTTCATAGGTGATGAGGATAAGTTTTATTTATTTAACCCAACTTGAGTGTTTTTCACGGCCAAGCCCAGGGCTTGTCAAAACTGCATACCCTGAACTCCACATGCTTCGTGTATGTCGTCTTGATTCAGGCTTTATTTACAACCTTGTTTGAGCTGCTTGATTTTTCGGGAAACTAGCTTGACAAAAGACATGTGCGTAGATAACATGTAAGATCAGGACGTAGACTATCGTCAAGATTGTTACCAAATTCAAAGCCCGTTATACATTTTATACAGTAGTTCCTCCAACCAAAGATCAGATGAAAGAGTTTTGACGAAGAACAATCAATCAAGCCGAATACAAGTTAAGCCTTTTCATTTTGCATAATATATCACTGGAGGAGAGTTAGTCACACAATGGCAATGGTGGACACGGAAGACCCTTATTTTGGTTGATTCTCAAGACCCAGGGACTCAACGAACCGCAGACTGAATGACGCAACTCGATCACAGCGGAGGCATCGGAGTTCATGCATAGCGTTCAATCCACTGCAAGTTCAACTACTTCGGTAATCTATAGTAGAAGCACGGGAGACTTGTCCGTTCCGAGTATCCGAAAAAGCCGGGACGATAATATTAGCGGACCCTCTTGTTCTCCGATATCCGTCAACAAGGTACGTGGCGATTGACTCAGGACGGAGATAAGATACGAGCCGGTGAACAAAGAACAAAGCCTCACAAGGAAGCCTGTAACCTACAGAAGTTAAAACAAAGAGAATGGCCATGGAAAATCTAATGCAGTTCTTTGATCAAGCTGGATAAATGCACAAGATCATTACCCAAAACTGGAGTTGTATCAACAGCTGATGATGTCAGTCTTAAGCTCCGATTGGCCCCGAGCTCATGCGTAAGCCCGCCTAAACTCCGCGGATACGGTGGGGGCAGGTTGCTTAGCAGGCTTAGCTTACCTGCATAAGCAGAAGCTACCTATTGATGAGGTGGAACTGAATTTTTGATCTCAGCAACACGAGAGATTTTTCTCTCACTCAACCTCAAAACCCTCCCACTCCCTATTCTTAAGTATCATTCCTACGAATCATTGAACATCTGCATGTTATTATTCCAAGATCTGAAGCGGATGGTCCCGTCTCTTCTGTCAGCATCGCGATAAACGCCACAAAGAGGGGCTCGAGATCCCTGATTCAGCCTAAGACGTCAGCATTCGAGGCTCAGCATCAATTCGCGCGTATATCACCAGAATACCTCTCATCACAATCTCATCTAGTCAATTCAACTCTAAAGATTCATCACAATGAGTCGTTTAGCGGGTTGGTTCCGGTCTGGAACCGCGACGCCAGCTACTGAGGCCAACAGCGATGCTGGTTCAGTCACCACCAAAGACAACATGGCACGAGAGATGGAGGACATTGACGACGCCATGGCATCGTGCAGTCTCATCATGAACGACGATATCGACGGAGCATGGGAGAAGCTGCAGACGGGAGACTCGTCCTTTCACCAGCTAGGACTGGCAGTCACCATCTTCATGCGCTCCGTGCTGGGCTTTGAAAAAGCCGTCATGACCGAGACCACCACCAAGCTCGACGAGTGTGAAGCGAAAGCTTGGGCGGACTACAAAAAGGCTCAGAAGCATGGAAAAGCTCGTGCTGGGAGTAAATTGTATCCTCCTGGTACAGAATTTGAGCTTGTTCGCGCTGAGACACAGCTCATGGGTGCTGTGGTGGGTGTTTTGCATGAGAGTCTTATCGATGCCATGAAGAGCTTTCTCAAGCTTCGCAAGGCGTTCATGACGCTTGATGCCATTATTGAGGCTGAGGCGAAGACACTCAAAGATATGCCCCAGTCGACTTCTGAGGCATCGCTGTCTGCTAAGCCGATTACTGAGATGGACAAGAGTATGGAGAGGCTTGATATTGAGTCCGCTTCTGGAACACAGACACCCGCGAATGGAGACTCGTCAAGCTCGTCAAGCACGGGAGATGAGAAGATTGATGAGGGTGCGCCGCTGCGTGAGGCTCGATCGAAGCCTACCGAGTCCGACTCTGTTCTCCTTGAAAACCCTCTAGACATCTTTGTTCACTCTGGGGCCAACATGTGTTTTGGTATGATTCTTCTCATGTTGACCCTCGTTCCTCCTGCTTTCACTCGCCTTCTCTCCGTCGTTGGCTTCCGTGGTGATCGTGAACGTGGCGTTCGTATGCTCTGGCGCTCCACTGCTTACGCCAACGTCAATGGCGCCATCGCTGGTCTTGTTCTACTGTCTTACTACAACGCTCTTCTCGGCGCAGTCGACATTATCCCTGATGCAAAGGACTTTGACGAGGGTGCTGAGATTGTTGGACCTCCACGAGAGAAGTGTGAGAAGCTCCTTGCATCGATGCGCTCTCGGTATCCCGACTCGCGACTCTGGCTCATTGAAGAGGCGCGACTGCACAGCAATGAGCGGGACCTTCCCAAAGCCGTTGAGGTTCTCACCACCGGTGGCGAGTCCAAGATGAAGCAGGTCACAGCACTCAACAACTTTGAGCTCTCCCTCAATTCAATGGCCATTCAGGACTGGCCTCTTATGCGCGACTCGTTCATGCGATGTCTCGAGCTTAACGACTGGAGTCACGCACTGTACTACTACATGGCAGGCATCGCATCCGTCGAACTCTACCGCGACGCTGTGGCCGCTGGAGACAAGGATGAGGCGCGGCGCCAAAAGGCCAAAGCGGA
Source organism: Fusarium miscanthi (assembly GCA_014898875.1). Classification (NCBI taxonomy): domain Eukaryota; kingdom Fungi; phylum Ascomycota; class Sordariomycetes; order Hypocreales; family Nectriaceae; genus Fusarium; species Fusarium miscanthi. The sequence continues at coordinate 66,628 of JAAVUA010000004.1, forward strand.
AGAATACCTGCGCAAGGCGCCAGGTGTGGCGGGCAAGAAGCGCTTTATGGCGCGCCAATTGCCCTTTGAAGTATTTGTGCAGCGCAAGATACAGAAGTGGGAGGACCGCGCTAAGAGCTTTGGCGTCGATCTTGCTGATGCGATTGGACCCAGTCCCGCGTTGGAGATGAGTTACATGTGGAACACCATCAAGCGCATGGGACCCGCTGAGCTTGAGAAAGCAGTTGGGGGGATGAGTTGGGACAGATGTACTGCTAAGCAGGAGGTTGTGGATAAGATCAAAGCTGAGGTTGATGAGATGGGAGCTTGGGCGCTCGTGAGCGCCTCGTTATTCCGCAACCAGAACAAGTTTGCCGAGGCGAGAGACTTGTTGGAGACGCATGTCTTGAAGTTTGAACGGTAAGTTCAAGTTTTACATTTCACATTGTATCATTTCGGCTAACAAGGGCAGCATCGCATTCAAGGGCCCGACAAAGGACGACTACGTCCTCGCGGCAGCAGTGTACGAGAAAGGCGCCATCGCATGGTCAGAGTGCTGCAATCCTCCCGAGGGCACACCAGATGAGATTGCAGCGTACAGACGAGAAAAGTATGACGAATGTGTGAAGCAAATGGATGTCGCCAAGGTATGGGAGGGCTTTGTGCTGGACACCAGAATAGGCATGAGAGTCCAGAGCGGCATTGAGACGCTGAGCTGGTTTGCCAAGAAGATGGGATATAAATAGACTGGACAAGCAATGGGACGGATGGGACTTTGTACACTTAGACGGCTGCAAGTTATTTGCTGGGAAACGACTTTAATGTCAATCGGAAGAATGGCTCATTCAATTACCGGCGCGTTTTGATCTCAATCGCGAACTCCTCCTCTTACCGCCATCATCTCCATTTGTCAATTTGTCAATCCCTCCCTGAAGAACACTCACACCGCTATCCAACTTATCCGCTGACCTCTCCTTTACGTTATGTTTCTCCGCCTCAGCCCTCACATCATCGAGTACGTCCCTTCCCTTTCCCGTATCATTCGCCCAGTCCAAAACTCCCCAGGCGCCGAAATTGCAATCGCCTCCGCTCGCGTAATGAATCGCTCTGCGACGCGTCATTCCACCCATGATAATGCCAGGGACGACACTGTACCCTGACGTGGTGATTGTCTCTTCAACCGTGCAGAGCGCAAGGAAGAGGAAGTAGGTTACCATATGAGGGCGCAGGGCGATGGCGGGGAGGTACATTGGGAAGAAATGATGCAGAAGAAAGGGGATTGGGTGATCTGCAAATACGAGAAGACTGTACGGCGCTGCTGATCGTACGTGACTGAAGCGCCTGTGAAGCTTGCCGATTGCACCGCTCGAGTGTAAAAGGTTGCGGTGAATGTAATAAGTCAACACCTCACGCCCCGTCATCATGATCACCAGATGTTTCGCCAATTGCCACGGCAGAGGCAACAACGCCGTCGGATTAAAATCATTCTCACCGACGGCATATCTAAACACCAAATGCGACGCGCCCTCCAGTAACGTCACGCACAAGAGGTTCACCAACACGAGACCCAGCTGTCGCGTAAGCAAGCGCGCATCTCGCGGGGCGAGCGAGGCACGGCCGCCAAATTTGATCGACTCAGCGAGGCTTGGCACCGCCGTATCAAAGAGCAGCGATACAAGCGACGGTATGAGGAACAGGATTATACGCGTTGCGAGGGACCCGATGAGGCGCACGCGGAAGGGCGTGTGGGTTAGGACAAACGTGGTCCACTGCACGTAGAAGAAGAAGATGTTGAGGGATGTGGACCATGATGCTGAGGCGGGGGAGAGGAGGTAGGATATTATTGGGAGGGAGAGAAGGACGTCCATTGCTAGCAGCTGGCGATGGGTACTGTGGCGCAGATGTAGAGTTTTAGATTGGAACTGCCACGAGATTTGTTGCTTAATTTTTGGGGTTTATTTTAGTGAACGGGTGAGGATTGTTTCATTGGCATGACGTCGCGGTAGTTTTTATCCTGGAACCTGGGGAGATTTGGGATGATGATCTGGGGCTGAAGAATGACGTCGATGTGGCTGAGTAAGGCTCAGTCAGCCACAAACCTGATTGATGCCGTTTGATGCAGACGACACAGAGAACAGCCTAAAATGCAGTGATCTCGATGTGATCTCCTGCTGTCAGCATCTAACAACATCGCTGAATCTCATTTCTGGTCTGGTTGAGTCTGTGTATTTTGGAGCTACGGCAATTGAGACGATGCTTGGTGGACCAGATGCAGGTACCGTACCAACCGATGCAAGGGAGATGATTAAGCACCAGGGCCAGAAAATAAGGCCATGGTTCCATGCCTGGCAATAAAAACAAACAATATCAACAATAATCTCTCCGTCTCTGTTCCCGGTAATTATACAGTCAATTATACTCCGTGAGATGTCACTGCTCGCAGTCTAGCAGATTGGATGAAATTGGGCTACTCTAATCCAAACAGCTCCAGTCTAAAACGAACAACCGCTGTGGAGCAGTGGAGTTTCCAGTTAATTGACCCCTTCTACCCGTCGCAGATCACCAACCAGCGCCAACACTTGAGTCGAGAGTCTGGGTGTTCTTGTAGTCAAGTTAGAGTTTGAAATAGTGAAACTGGCAGTCTAGATGGAGAGAGTCACTGGAATGCTGATGAGATGGAATGTAGATTCATTGTCGGATTGGCGCAGGGTCTAGGCTAACGGGAACGGAATAAGCTCCAGGGGAAAGAAAACTTGACTTTTCAGGGGTCCAGAGAGTGGGCTCAGGGGTGGATGGATTGTCTGTCCGCTGAGGAGAGTGCGCGAGAGAGGCACAGCGATAAACAAAACGGAATCACATCTGGATGTGTTTCTCTTGTGTTTCTCTCTGCTTGGAGATTTGTCACTCTTGGTCATGCGCACGGAATTCCCGTCGGGACGCACGCTCCCGAGTTGGCGATAGCGTCGGGTCACTTCAGCCAACGTTCAGCCCCTCGGGGCGTGGCATATTGAAACCATTCCTCCCCCCAGAATCTCGACTTGTCCTTCGCCATTCATTTATTCTCGACTGTAGTAGAGTCTAAGCACTTGAGCTGCAATATGAGTCTTGGGCTCTAAGGCTGATTGATTGGCCCACTGTCCCTGTCCTAGCTTCTGTATGTCCCCCCTGGCCTGGCCTAGCCTTGTCCCCTCTCCCATTTTGTCTCTCGCTTCTCCTCGTCAACCATCTTCCATTTGCGCGACCACCAAATTATTACCCAACCCAACCTGCTTCTGCTATTCATCCTTGACGTTGTTGATCTCTCTCCGTTGATTATTATTCTTTCCTTTTCGGCTTCTTTTCCTTCTTTCTCCCTTCTCTTGCTACCACGCGACAACCGGAGGATAAACCCACTTGGCTCAATTTAATCTTCCTAGTACAGCCACCGCGATCCACCATCACCACTTCCACCAGACGAGCTAATATCCCCAGAGAGAATCATCCCTCATCGTGACACTTTTTTTGCTCATCCCTTATTCCAAGGGCGAGAAGCCGCGCCACCCTTTGTCCGCGCGAGACACTATCATCGACCCGTGAGACACAGCATCGCGAACGCTGCCTGCCTCCCTTGACATCCACTTCTTTTTCTTGACTCGACCCAGAGTCCCTCGCCCTAGCCATGGATTTTGACTCGGCTGATATACCCCCTATCCCTATGCGCGCCCATAATCACCATGCTCATTCTCGACGACGCTCTCTTCAAGGCCCCTCCTCGTCAAAGCGCAACTCCGGTCTTCCCCCCGCCAGTCCTGAAGTCATCTCCAACCTCATCACCAGCCTCAGCGTCATCTCGAGGCCTGCGACAAACCATTTCGAGGCATCGCCCACGAGTCTGTCACTACCCGCGACTCCCGGGCACGGTAGCTTTGGTGTGGACTACGGAGCGTTTCATCAGCCTAGCCTCGACGACCTGAGACAAGACCCCGTGTCACTCGACGAACTCGCAGCGTTACCTCCTGTCATACGCACCTCGAAACCCCCAAGCGGTTATTCACCTTTGACAGCGACTAAAAGCCCCAGAAGTCCCAGAAGTCCAAGCCGCGAGGGTTCCGGTGGACTGCGATCATTTATCCGAAATAGCACATCTCGACCGTCCTCAAAAGGATCTTCAGCTGCATCAAAGAACGATGATGCCCAGAGTATAGGGAACCTTTCGATCGAACGTCGCGGTGCCTCGACCCCCGAACTAAACCATAAACAATCACACGATAGCTGGGGTAGGAAGACAACAAGGAGTCAAAAGGGCCTCATGTACATGAGTTCCAAGGAGCGTCTGCGGGAGAAGGAAGCCGAGAGGAAGAGGGTTTCGGGCGGAGTCTCGGCCTCATCATCTGGTGCTCTCCCTGGCGAAAGTGTTCACAGCGGTGGGCGCAACGACCCATTCTTTGCTGAGACTGCGATCCGTGAAGAGTCACATTACGAGCTGCCAATCGAACGCCCGATGGATGCACCTTGCGCTATCCCCGCACGGAACTCGAGTCTGGCCAAGACTGGTCCGCAGAAGAGATCAAGCGCGAGGAGGTCAAGACGGGAGGATGGATCGGCTAATGATGTGATCCCGGAAGGTGAGGAACACAGAACTCGGGATAGGGAGTCGAGCCGAAGGAAGCATAGTCATTCTGGCCATGTCCAGTCGAGGTCATCCACCAGATCACCGGTCTATGGCCTCAAGGACGCATCCCCATCAAAGAGTACCAGTGTGGCGGGTAGGAGTTTCCTCGACGTGAATGACGGCTTCAGTGACGAAGAAGACGAGGGCGCGCCATTTCCTGCTGTTGCTCAGGGTCGAAAGCGAGATCAGAGCAATGACCGCAACGATCGAAGACGATCTGGTCGACAGAGCCCGGCACCAAATGAGGCTATCAAGGTTAAGCGCAGCAGCTCCCGACTGAAGCGTTTGTCTGCACCACTGAATCACAAAGTCGACGAACGAACCCGTGATTCACCCAGTCCCCAACCAGTGCAGAACCATGCCCCAGCTGGTTACGAGCGTCCCCAATCTGCCGACTCTGTCGATGATGCTGTCGAGTCTTATTTGTGCTCACCACGTTTGTCACAAAAGATTCGACATCCTCAAACAGGTCGTGTTATTTCATTCTCAGAAGTCGGTGACTCTGAAGGTTCTGCAGTCTTTTGCTGCGTTGGAATGGGACTGACCAGATACATCACCGCCTTTTATGATGAGCTGGCACTGACGTTAAAGCTGCGGCTTATTACCCCGGATCGACCGGGTGTTGGCGATAGCGAGCCTTATTCTGATGGCACTGCTACGCCGCTGAGTTGGCCAGGTAAATTGATGTTTCTTCAATTGAGAAGTAGGCGCTAACTGTTGCAGATGATGTTTATGCTATTTGCCAGACCCTCAAGATCACCAAGTTCTCTATCCTCGCTCACTCCGCCGGTGCCATCTATGCCCTTGCTACAGCACTTCGAATGCCTCAACATATCCGCGGTCGAATACACCTCCTCGCGCCCTGGATTCCTCCCTCCCAAATGAACGTCTTCGGCACCTCACAAACTCTGCCGCCAACTAACGCCATCCCTACCTCACAACGAATCCTCCGAGCCTTACCGACGCCCATTCTCAAGGCTGCAAATAGTAGCTTCATGACCGCGACGAGTAGCTCAATCACCAGTTCATTACCCAAAACACCAAGACGAGGAAAGCGAAAGAACAATGGCGGTCGAGACAGCACAGCTAGTTCGCGTAACGTTACGCCGAGCTTGGATAAAGAGAACGTATATAACAAATCACCCGGTCACGGCGACACGGAATTAGAACCTCCCAATGCCTCGGAGAACATGGACAGAATGAGTATTCCTCAAGGTACAAGAGGCGATTCGGATATCATCGCAGCCGCAGCCGACGCCATGGCGGACAAGGAACGCCAAATGACCTACGATCTCCGATTGACGCACGCTATTTGGGAACTCGCCACAACAGGTGCAAATCCCGCCGTCGACCTCCTCGTCTGCCTCGAGCGTCGTCACACAATCGGCTTCCGCTACGTCGACATCACAAGACCCGTCGTCATCCACCACGGCAGTAGAGATACCCGCGTCCCCGTCGACAACGTAAAATGGCTCGGCAAAACAATGCGGCGCTGCGAGGTTCGTGTCCTTGAGGGCGAAGGCCACGGTCTCATGGCTAGCGCCAGTGTAATGGGCTCTGTGCTCATGGAGATGAGTAAAGAGTGGGAGGATTGGATGAAGGTCACTGGTGCAGATGGGAGGAAAGATCGTGAGAGGGGACGACGAGGGACTCTCGTGCGATAACGTAATATCTTAACATACTTGTCCGATCGAATGGTCGGTCTTGATACCCCAGAGAGACGGGCTTCATGCTTGGTTTGGTTGAGGGACCAAGGTTGGAGTATGATATCTCGTTTGTTTTTTACATAACATTAATCTCGGGGACTATCATGTCCCCACGTAATGTCTTTTACATATCAACGCTTAATGATAGCTACTCTCAATGATACCTTACGCTTCTCTGCTTTAATTAAATTATCCCTCCGCGAGCATCCTCGTCCAATCAAACTTGCGCCATCCCTTCTTGAAGCCCTCGACTCTAGGATCGCCCCTCACCCACCGTCCCTGCTTCTTCATAACATGCGGCTCCGCATCAACAATGCCCCCCAGCACTTCACGCGCGAAAACATCGCCCTTTGGCCAGCGACCCGCATCTTCGATAATATGGCCCAATCCACCATCCAGCGTAAACCACACGTGGAAATACGGCATCTCCTTGGCGATGGAGCGTCTAAACGCGGAGCGGCCCATGCCGTCGCGCGCTTTAGCGCCTGTGTCGATGATCTTGCGGTGCTGACTCCACTCTTCGTCGGATGACAGGAACGCCTCTTTGAAGTACGCAGGAGCCGTGGCGCCTTCTTCGTAGGGGATCGGGACGGCGACCATGGCTGCGTGCATGCGCCGATGGGGCTGCGCTGCGTTTTCGTAGAATACGACCTCGCGACCTTGTTCGTGATACATTCGTGTCAAGCTCTTCATGAAATTTCGTATTTCCTCCCACTCGTCGTCGTCGCACTCTAATAGATTCGCGCGGTGCGCGAGAGGGACGATAACGGCGCCGCCGGGTGAGATCTCGGGTTCAGTTGCGAGAGTGAGGAAGGCGCGTGTTCCGAGGGCGATGACGGGTGCGAGCGGCGGTTGGTTCTTGTCTTCGTGGTGGCACAGGGGACAATTATCGAGAGCGCGCGACATCTTCTGGAACTCGGACACGGCCATGTTCTTGAGGTTGATGTCGGATTTGTGCAGACGCTTGGCGAGCTTCTCGGCGTTTTCGTCCATGTAATCCAGATCGTTATCGAACTTGCCGTCCTTTGCGATGCGTTCTGCCAGACGGAGACCTTCGCCGCCAGCTTGGTTCTTCGTGCGGCGTTCCTCGCGGACCATATCGTCAATCGTCATTTCTGTGTTCTCTTCGACGTTTCCGCGCTCGCGGCCGCGTTTGTTGGTGATGGCTTTGGCCTCATTACGCGTGCCGGCGAGCTGACGGTTGTCCATCACGCTAAGAACGACGGCTTCGGGGTTGGACTGGGCTGTGGCGAACATTGCTGCGGCTTTGTTGTACTCTTCCTCGAGCTGGGCGGCGTTCGGGGCGCGGCGGAGTTTTGCTTTCATCATTTGCGCACGGAGACGGTTGAGTGCCGTTTGGTCCATCACGGGAGTTGATTGAGGAGGATGCGTGTCGGGAATAATTGTTCCTTGTTCAGGTTCGGGAGGTGGTGAATCTTTGCGCTGGTTCTTGATCCTCTCACGGTAGAGGTCGCCAGTTGGCTTGTCGTGGCCCTTGTAGTCTTTACCGTAGATCTTGCGTCGCTCCATCTCTTCCTTCTCTTCCCGCGCGTCGTCAAAATATCGCAGGTCGCCAAAGCGCTCCATGGCGACGTCTTCAATTGGACGACCGCTTTCTTCAGCTGCTGTGTATGCAGCCTTGAGCTTGGTCATTCGCCATGAAGAGCCAGCGTCGCCGAAAGTGTAATTTACAGTTCGTTCGGTTGGAATGTTGAGCTCGTCGATGGACTTGCCCTCGTTGATGTCTTGGATATGGGTGTTGATCTCGCGCTTGGACACGACACGCTTTGGCTCGGGCTTTGGAGGTGGTGACTTGTTCTTGTCGGGTCGGTGGATGTAGTCGACCTCGATGGAGGAGGGAGCTGTCATCCAAGAGTCTCGTTGGAGAGATTTCGAACGGTCGACTGGATCTTGGGTGGATGGCTTCTCCTCGTCGGGGATGGGGAGGTCTTCCTTGGGATCTGTTGTCTTGCGATGTCGGTCGTCGCCATGTCGTCGTGATTGGTGGCTGTCTTGGTCGTCGCGCGAATGGCGCGAGCGCTTACTTCGGTGGCCATCATCTTCGTCATCGTGTCTCCGACGATGGCGATGTCTATGTCCTTCTCCGTCTCTGTCTCTGTCTCTATCCCGGTCTTTTTCGCGTTCCGAGTCGTGTCGGTGATGATGCCTATGTTTGCGATGGCGCTTTTCGTCTTGGTCGCGTTCTGTTCGCTCCCTCTCAGCCTTCTCAGCGGCCAGCGACTTTTCAAACTCGTCTAGGCCGTCCATTTTGAGGGTATGGGGTGGTGGATAGAGCACAATTGAAGTGTTGATGGAGAAGTATTGGTTTGATGGGCTGAGCTGTTACGTCAGGAGCGAAAAGCTGATCCAGCTCAAAGTGGGGCCACCATGGAGCTTAGGTTATGACGAACAGCTTCAGAACTAAGACACCCTAGAGCGGCTTCGATCAGGAAATTCTTTTTATATCCTGTGCTGGCTGTTCATCTTTGGCTCAGCCATTGAAATACAAATGAGATTTGGTCTTGTGGTTTTTTATCTTTCGTTTTTCCTTGAACTACAACGGCTGCATTTTGACGGTCTTCAGAATACTGCTGCTCTCATAGCTTGCTTCGGGTTCAGGCCCGGCCAACCGACTTTGTCAATGAGACTCTACAAAACTGAAAAAGACATCTACACAAAAATAAGCACAAGGGTATTAATTAAATCAACTACATAGGTACATAGAGAACTGTCGCTAAGCAAAATGTATATCCTCATCACCCTCATTGACGTGCCTTCTGAGCTAGCCATGATTTGTAGTGATCATCCAACGTCTCGCTCAGAGGCCGACACACTATCCCAAGTTCTTTAATACCACGTTCATTGCCAACTTTGAACCGAACTCCAAGATTCGCCCGCATCCACTTCTGCGTCAGCCCGAAAAGAGGCCCGAGGACCCGAACCAGTAGATTCGGCAGCGTATGGCGCGGAAGAGCCCAGCGGCTCTTGGCCTGGGGACGTATCTGCTTCGAAATATCCGCAAATCTGATCATCTCCCTCTCGCAGATGATGTATCTCCCCTGCGCAGACTCCGTCTCTGCTGCTCTGATATGCGCTGTAGCAACCTCCCTCACGTCAACGGTGCAGAAACTCAGATCAGGCACGCCGAACCAAAGCTGTCCGCTGAATAGTTCATCAAGCAAGAAAAGACTCCCGGAATCTGATCCAGTGGTGAGTGAAGGGCCAAGAACTAGTCCAGGGCAGATGACAACCATGTCCCAGCGCGACTGAGCCTTTTGGATTTTCCAAGCTTCTTTCTCGGCGACGACTTTGGAATAGTGATATGGATTGTGGGTAACAGAGCTTGACTCGTTGAAGTAGCTCTCGCTGAGGATGTTGTCCTTCATGCTCTTCACATCGATGTAGTCTCCAAAAATAGCACCAACTGAAGAATGTTAATAATTGTAGGTCTGCAGGGATTGGCTTCTTACTAGTTGATGTCAAAACCACCCGTTTGACACTTTCAGTGCTATTCACGCTGTTCAAAACATTGCGCGTTCCTTGCAGCGCAGGATCTACCATCTCCTTCTGTCCATCCTTGATCTTCTCGGCCATCAAAAAAGGAGAAGCAACATGATGAACTACCGAGCAGTCCTGCATAGCAGGCTCGAACGATCCTGGCTTGAGAAGATCTGCCTCAAAGAGGTCTAGTTTCCCAGGGTACTTCTCTTGTAAAGTTCGCAACGGTTGGACTTTTCGCGTGTTGTTCAAGTCGCGTACAGTAGTGTGCACGGTGTATCCGGCTTCGAGGAGCTGGTTGACGAGATGAGTGGCGACAAAGCCACTGCCGCCTGTGACCATGTGGGTATCTGGTGCCATGATTTCGAATTATGGGCGCTAAGATGCTAAAGAGATGTGTATGCCTCTTCTCGTTGATGTGGATCAGTGAAGCCTTATAAACAACTTTGGATCTGGCGTTTCTCGGCGTCCGCGGGCGTCGGTGGATACGTCGGCATTCTAATCTTGTAACCAGGTGGTATCAAACGATTGACCAGGCACTATTAAGAGCCTACCCCGCAACTTTAAGGCAGATCTGATGATGATTTGAATGAGATCAAGGTCACTCGTTCCCTGGGCTGTAGTTGTAGAGAATGGGTACTTCCGTCAATCTCATGATTCTTGCTGCAGTTTTACTATAATGGAGAGCTCGCTAAACGCTCATATAGAATGGGCTCATAAGCTATATCAATAAGGGACTGTTGCGCAAATAAAGTGCCTTTGATGCAAGAGTTGATCAAGATCAATCCGCAAGATGTCAGTCAAAAACCTGTGCTGCAGCTAACCTTTGTCCAATAACAGGCTCGATGTCTTCAGTCTACAGCCTCACTAAACCGTATCAGGTAATCCGACATCTTATCACCCCATATCAACTCCCAAGACCGCCAAGCTTTCAATCGCATCCTCTACAATTCAAATGCTTATCCTCTTCACGTGCCTCAGCGAGTCAAAGTCTAGAACCGACCCGCATATCCCCAGTTCGCCCCCACGAGCTATCTCTGCTTAAGGGTTGATCCCGCAAGGATAATGCTCCAATCATCCCCGCAGACCTCGGCCTACTCCGCATGGGTGAAGGCACAAAAAAAAGTTACACAAGGGACGACGCAGGGAAATAAAAAACCTCGGCTGCGCTATTTTCGTCCTGATTTGTTTCCTCTCGTACGGAAAAAAAAAAACCTGTCATTTCTCTTTTTGGTTGAGCACGCGACATCAGCTTTCCAGGATGGCTGCTATTCCCGATCCCGAAAAGGAGTCTAAATCCGAAGCGCCTCAGGTCGCCAGTGAGGATCAACTTGGAGTTCAGAATGTCTATGGCGATGAAACGCATCGAAGGCTCAAGGGTCGACATATTCAACTTATTGGAATCGGAGGAACGATTGGCACTGTTCTTTTTGTATGTCTTGCAGTTGTCTCCAACGCTACAGCTTAGCAGCCTGAGCTATCCTTTGATCCTTGGCTGACAACATCGCAGGTCCAAATCGGCAAAGGTCTAATGCAAGGCGGTCCAGGAAGTCTTTTCATCGCCTTCTCCTTCTGGTGTCTGATCGTCCTCACAATCACAATGTGCATCGCCGAAATGGTCTCTTACACGCCAATCTCATCTCCCTTCGTCCGATTTGCCGGATTCTACGTCGACGAAGCTCTCGGGTTCGCTTCAGGCTGGAATTTCTTCATCTTCGAAGCTGCACTGGTACCATTCGAAGTCACGGCTTGTCATTTTATTCTTCAGTTCTGGACCGATGCGATTCCTGTTGCTGCGACCATCGCTGTGATTATTGTGCTGTATGCGCTCATCAATCTTATGGCGATTCAGTATTTTGGCGAGACGGAGTTTTGGGCAGCCATTGGAAAAGTCATTTTGATCGTTGGACTCATCTTCTTTACGTTTATTGTCATGGTTGGTGGGAATCCGCAGAGAGATGCGTTCGGATTTACGTACTGGAAAAGTCCTGGCGCATTTGCGGAACTTTACTATGACGGTGCCTTGGGTAAATTCGTGGGCTTTCTGGCTTGTCTCATTCAAGCAGCCTTCTCTATCGCTGGTCCCGATTATGTCGCCATGGCAGCTGGAGAGGCCGAAAACCCACGCAAGATTCTGCCCCGGGCCTTCAAGACGGTGTTCTACCGGCTGACCTTCTTCTTCGTGCTTGGGTCCCTCTGCGTGGGCATTCTGGTGCCCTACGACGACCCAAACATGATTGCTGCTTTCAGGGATGGAAAGTCCGGAGCCGCTGCTTCACCGTACGTTATCGCCATGGACCGTCTTGGGATCCGGGTTCTGCCGCATATCGTCAACGCCATGATTTTGGTATCGGCGTTTTCCGCCGGCAACTCGTACGTATTTTGTGCAACGAGATCTTTGTATGGCCTTGCGCTTGAGGGGAAAGCACCGAGGTTTTTGAAGATCTGCACTAGGACCGGTGTACCCATTTATTGCGTCCTTGTTGTTCTGCTCATCGCCCTGCTATCGTTCCTTCAACTATCGAATAGCTCAGCCGTTGTTCTGAGTTGGTTTGTCTCTTTGGTCACAGCCTCTCAGCTGATCAACTTCTCCGTCATTTGTCTCACATACCTTTGCTTTTATCGTGCAACAAAGGTGCAGGGATTCGACCGCTCGACACTACCTTATCGCGCGTGGTTTATGCCATATGCCGCGTACGTCGGACTAGTTGCGACTTTTATCATGGTATTCGTGGGAGGATATACGGTTTTCCTGCCAGGAATGTGGGATGTTCCTAGCTTCTTATTCTCGTAAGTGTCTCTAGCGAATTTGTGAGGTCACAACTGACCGCCACAGATACACCTCAGTTGGACTGTTTCCGGTGTTTTATGTCGGATGGAAAATTGCCCACAAAACAAAGATTATCAAGCCAGCCGAGATCGACCTACGCCATAACTTGGCTCCGATTGAAGAGTACGAGAGAAACTATGTGCCTAAACCGCCAGCGTACGTACCTTTGCCTCGTTCAAGGACAGTGAAAAGCTAACAAACGCGCAGAAATTGGTTCGAGAAGGTTTTGCAACTTTTATTCGGTTGAGAGTACAATGCAATAAGAGATTTTGCAAGTTTCAAGAGCAGGAAGCAGGCAACTGGAGAGAAAGTAATAACATGGCATGGCGATATGAGTGAGCATTTCTGATATCTATTGGCGAAAACACTAGACGGCATCTGGGATGGTTAGATAAAAGGGCACAAAGCATACGATGATACCCAAGTTCAATCGCAAAGCTATTATTTCTTAAAAGCATGCATTTAAAAACAGACTGTTCTCTGCAAGTGACTGGGCTGGTTCTTCCATCTATTTCTCAATATATGGTGCCAACGTCTCTGCAGATCTCCTCAAAAGTTCAGTATAATAAGTCTCAGACAGCAATCCTGACCCGTGATCAATAATGAACTGCAGTTGATCAGGCGTAACGTCAACTTCCCCCGTCTCCAACTGGGCCTTGCCATAATTCCCAACTGGCGTACGATCAATAGATGGCATAAACTCAACAGCCAAGCCACCATCATACCCAGCTTCAGCGAGCGCCTCCATAATCTTGGGCCAATCAAACGATCCATCTCCTGGCGCAAGCCTGTTATTATCGCCCACGTGAAAGTCAACGATACGCGATTTACATGCGTGGATAGCTGCAATGAGATCCTTCTCCTCAAGTGCAAGGTGGAATGGGTCAAAGGCAATGCCAACGCCGTACCCAACCTCATCAGCGAGAGCGAGCGCTTGGTTTGAGCGATTGAGGAAGTAAGTCTCAAACCTGTTCAGAGGCTCAAGGCCAATCTTGATACCATTCTCCTGCGCAAAAGCTGCAACTTCACGAAGACCCTCAATAGCCCACCTCCACTCATTCTCCGGCGTAGAAGAGGAGATAATGGTCCCGACTGTTCCAGGAACAACGGTTGTGATTTGGCCGCCGAGCTCAGCGGACATGTTGACGACTTGCTTCATGTACTCGATGGTATCTCGTCTTTGTTGAGGATCGGAGGCGAGGAGGTTTCGCTTGCCGTGCATGACTGTGACGGTCCCCCAGCATTTGATGTTGTATTTTTGAAGAAGGTCGCGTGTTGAGTCGATGGGGAACTGGTCGGGTTCGCCGGCGAGCTCAATACTGGTGTAACCAAGACGGGTGAGCCGTTTGAGGGTTTGCCCAAGGGGCTCGGGGCGCATCCAGGTATGAGAAGAGAGATGCATCTTGAGATGAGTATTATAGAGATTTCTTGAGGATCGGTAGTGTATGAAGATTGATTGGAATTCTGAAGATGATTTTGTTCCTTTTTTTATCTTTACTTAATACCAGCTTCATGCTGAGTGTTCAATGCGTATTGGTGAGCGGATGGTTGTCTTCCGTTAAAGTGGAGCATCATGAGTAGAGACGGAGCATCAGCTTCCGCATTATTAATTGAATTGGTGAGACGTCGGAGCTCATATTACTAACGAGTCGTGCAATACTCACAAGGAACAGAAGATTCCGCTTCGAAATCTTAACTCGAGGTTAGTATGGACGACATATATATACCGGAATCATCTCGAAGAATGGAAACAAACCAACTCACAAGCCTTCAACCAGCTCTCTGCTTCTACACTAAGCCCAAGACCTGACTACTACACTATCAAGCATCATGTCTATCCCTTGGAACGACGACTCAGTCTTTGACTCTTACAACATCATTGAAGAGACGTGCGTACCAGATCATAACCGCTCAGATTAGTAGCTGACATCGCCAAGATTCAAGACTGTCTCATCTCATGACGTGAAGACAGCCGTTCTGATCCCCAAGAACCTCAAGCCAGGTCATCATCCGATCATCTACCACCTTCACGGTGGTTTTCTGGTCATGGGAAGTGGCTTGTTTAGTCCTTTCTTCCCAAAGTGGGTTGATAAGCTTGCGCTCCAAAACTCTGCCATCATTGTCTCCCCTGACTACAGATTGTTGCCCTCTGCGAATGGTCTGGACGATATTTTGGAGGATGTCGAAGATGGATGGCAGTGGGCCAAGAACAAGTTGCCTGGTATCTTGAAGGAGAAGGCTCCTGGTCACTCTGTTGACTTTTCGCATGTCCTTCTTGCTGGTGGATCAGCTGGGTAGGTTACCTCACAAAAAAAACATCAAAACTCATTTCTAATGCTCTTGTTAGTGGATACTGCTCTACTCAGCTTGCACTCTCTCACCCGGAAGACTTTCACTCTCTTGCTGTCGTGTATCCTCTGCTCGACACCAAAGACAGGCTCTATCTTAAAGGTGCCCTCCCCGACGAACCAACCGTATTGCGTATGCCGCTAGAAGAAATTCCATCCATGGAAGACACACTGGCCTGGATCGAAAAGATGCGCAAGGATCCTGAATCAAGAGCTGGTTTTGAGAGGACTCCCTTCGCAGTCGCAGCTTGCCAGCGGGGTATATTCTCATCGCACATGCTGGACAACAAGGGTCTTGACAAAATGGAGTTCAATCCCCTTGAGAGAGTTGAAGCTGGTGCCAAGCTACCCAAACACATGTGAGTTGTAGTCAGTACCGCGAATACAAAGGTAACACTGACCGAGCATAGGTGGATCATGCATGGAGACGATGACTCGACCGTTCCTATCCGCGGCTCTCAAAGATTCGTTGACCTAGTGGCCGAGAAGCTATCCGAGACTTCTGTGAGATATGACCCCGTTGCTGGCGAGGATCATGGCTTCGAGTTTGATGAGAAGAGATGGGAGTCTTTTGCGGATGAGGCACTGGCCTTTGTGAGAGATGCTTGGTTGGCTTAGCCTTGAACTATGCATTGGGGTCGTGGCTAGCTCAAAGCAGACGTATCCTTTTTAAACAAACTGTATAAAGTGATTGAATGTCTTCATGTGTCTTCTCAGATAATCAAATGTGTGCTGCAGCTGATACTCATGCGGATAAGCACGTCCAACCTTGTCCTATAGATGGTTTAGAAAAGCCAGTTTCTTATACACCACGGTGAGAGAGCATGATTGGTGCATACATGGCTCTATAAGATTCCTGTATCAAATAAATACCGTGTATGAGATGGCTCATTCGGCGATAGACTGACCCGGAAGCTTGATACGACTACATTCATCAATGCGTTTTCCAAATGTCACATGTGAAAAGACCGTGGCGGGGATATTATCGCTCGCCACCGGCTTAAGGAAATCTTTATCTCAACGGATGGGTTCTGCTCCGATGAACTGAAGACATACATGGTTCAACAGAATGGGGTTGAGGTTACAAGTGTTTTGGACAAGGGAACACTGCAGATTCTCCCAGCCCCCTACGAACAGATAGATGTTATCGTATCTGACCCCGCGATCACCAAATCAACCTACCATATCGAGCCTCTTGGGTAACATTAGCCATTGTAACTATTGCGAGGTCCAATGAATTCTGTCGCCTGATGTCTTGTGCCCCGTCTCACATATCTCTCATTCCACCTATGCCGTCCAACCTCGAAAAAAAAACAAGCCAGCGGCAAAACCGTTATCAATCCAGCCACAACGAAACGCCGTGCTACATCAACAGGTGAGTGTCCCCCGATCTCAAAAAGTTCCCAACCCCGGAGCATTACTGGATAGACTTATTTTTTGGGTAGCAACTAGAGTGGGCAGCCGGCAGATCTGATAAGGCTACGGCCACGCTCGAGCGGGAGTTGCACGAGATCATCAGCCCAATGAAGAGCTCTCGTGATGCCACTTGCCGAGTCACGATGTCGGACGATAGGGTATCTAGTGACTCTACGGGGATCCCCCTCACACGGAAAAAGTGGCTCGTCTCCGCAAGTGGAATCTCCGACGCCGATCGACCTAGCACCAACACGGACTGCTCACACGTCATTCGACTGCGTGGCTTGAGGGGAACCAAGCATTGGCTCGTTTTCGAAACTTGGCATGGTCATCCGCTCTCTTTTCCTACTCCGTACATGCATTCTCTCATGTCGATATCGATATTCGCCTTTTGCTATTGTTGAGGATTTCTTTTAACATATATAAAGCCCTTCGTAAATACCCTGTTTTGAGCTCCCCCGTGAGGATAGCGCTTTGTCTTCTTATCTACTAGTGCCGTTTCGTTTTGTCCGTGCCGCATGCGTAAGCGAACATCGCATCTTTTTCCCGCCATTTCTCACGAGAGAATTTTCAAAGGTCATCGACCATGAGATTCCAATCCCCTATTGCGGCAGTGGCTTCGGCCCTGTGGCTCCTCTGCCCATCAGTCCTAGCTCAAGAACCCGCAGCCCCCGCGGATGCATCGGGTTCTTTATCCCTCAACACCGACAAGCCGTTGTGGACATTTGAGTACCAGACTTCAACGCCCAACCTCGCCAACTGGATTGGTCTGTACTACAGCGCCGGCGGCGGGCCCGTGGACCAGAAGAAGGGCTCGTCCAACTCTATCAAGTGGAAGTGGGCGCCTCATGACAAGGGCGATTTGCAGCTTGACTTTGGAAGCCTTGAGCCCGGAAACTACACGGCCTTCTTCCTGGCGAATGGGGGCTATACGTGGCTCGCTCCACCTCTTCAGATCATCAAGGGTCGTGAGCTTGATGGCGATGTGAAGTTTATTGTTTCCGATGTTTCTCTGCCTAATGCTCGTGTTGGTGATGGTTACTCGCATAGCATCAGAGGTCTTGTCCGTGGTGGAGGCGGCACCATGAGATTCTCCCGTGAAGGCTCTAATGCTGACTGGATCAAGATCAGCACTGACGGTGTCATCTCTGGAACGCCCACTTCAAGCGCCGACAAAGCCGTCTTTACCGTCCGTGCCACTGGAAAAGATTCCGCCTCCTCCGGTGTCTTCACCATTAACGTCGCTGGCTCTGGCAAGGCTCTCCTAACCCAGCTCAAGGTTCTGACTCTCAACATGTGGAATGGCGGCACTGGAGTTACCAGCTACCACGACAAGCAGGTCAAGTTCCTTGCCTCGTCCGGCGTTGATGTTGTCGGTATCCAGGAAGATCAGCAGGGCCGTCATGTTCCTCGTCTAGCTGATGCTCTTGGCTGGTACCACTGGTCCAGCGGCGGCGATGTCGGTGTTCTTAGCAAGTACCCCATCGTCGAGAACTACGGTGTCATCAGCGGTCCTGCTCGCTCGGGCGGTGTCAAGATTGAGCTTGATGGCAAGAACCAGCAGATCAATTTCTTCGTTGCTCATCTGGGCTATACTCCTTATGGACCTTACGACACATGCTATGATCATTTGCCTGTCGACACAATCATTCAGCGAGAAGCCCAGTCCGGCCGCACTCCTCAAATGAAGGCTACCCTTGAGGGAATGAAGAGCCAGCTCGACAACGCCGACGATATCCCTGTCTTCTTCGTCGGCGACTTCAACGCCCCCTCTCATCTCGACTATGTCGATGGTTTGAAGGAGAAAAACTGCGGATACAGCAATATCAAATGGCCTACCTCCATCCTCCCCGAAGAACAAGGTCTCATCGACTCATTCCGCGTCGCTCATCCCGACCCTGTCAAGGAGCAGGGCATCACCTGGTCTCCCATCTACATCTGGAACGGTGGCTACCGAAAGCCTGAGCCCCTTGACCGAATTGACTTTATCCTTCACAAGGGCAAGGGCCTCAAGGTCACTGACTCTCACACTGTAGTTGTTGGTGAGCCTAAGCCTGAGCCCAACCATAAGGATAATGAGTGGTTCTCTGACCACGCGGCTGTCTTGACGACTTATGAGCTTTAGGTCTGGAACCAAGCTACGAAATCAACTTTAGTGTCACGGCCTATTTAGATGACTTGATGATAAATAAGAATGAATAAACATTTCTTCAACAGAATGCATTAGCCTAAACTCACGTTGTCGCGTGATTGATTTCTATAAATATGCTAGGCTCGGTTCTCGATTGACCCATGTGAAATTCCGCATCTGATTCCCATCTACAAACAATTACTTAATTGCCGTCTCAAAATCGGGGTCCCTTTCGTTTCGCCGTTCTGCAACCCTTCACGTTTCAGGGATCTAGCGAGAGCGGGTGAAACAAACCCCCGAGACCCCTTCTGCAAAACACCATCTCCACAGATCAGACCAGATCAGATCATCAAGCAATTTGTTTCCGCCAAGTGATTACTCCGCAAGAGCCCATCGACTGCCGTACCTGTCGTCCACAGGCTTCCAATTCTCGTAGTACTCCTTCTCAGGGCCCTTGTCGAGGTTTTCGTAGTCCCAGATCGCGGGATAGCGGCAAAAGTAGACGTGGCGTAAATTGGGGGTAGATGACCTGGAGCCGTAGCTGAGGAACGTCCGCATCATATCCCGGATTGCTGTTTGGGTGTAGATGTTTTTGAAGGTAGGATATCTGTCGATTAGTTCATCTTTGATGGTAAGAGAGATGAGATTTGGTGGCAGGAGATCGGCCAATGGTCGCCAATCCTCTGTGGCTTCATGGTCATGAAGCAAGGTGAGAGGAATCTCAAGATCTGTCAGAGACAGGAACTCTCGAAGATCATCAATAAGGCCGCGAGTCAACGGCCACTCATCATCAGAGGAGTCGATAAGCCCTCTGTTCATAACAATCAAGTTCAGTGTTAGTTTAGACAAGCTATTGCGCACATGCTCCAGTCCTCTTCTGAGCTCATCAACATCAAAGTCGCACTCAAAAGCGGGAAGATAACACACGTACGACAGTGTCTTGAGGTTGGGCGTCTGCGCAAGCATTACCGTGATGTTATGGGTGTTTGACGAGCAGTTATTCAGATGAAGCGTAGTGAGAAAGGTAGCCCGCGGTGCAGACGACAGAGGCCAGAAGGGATTCGTGTCTGCCGATGCGCTGTCCTCTCCTTTGCGATGACTGGCGAAACCATAGAGGGAGAGGGTCCTCGCGTTTGGAAGATAGAATGATAATGGATAGATAAGTTGCCGGTAACCTAACCAAAGCTGAGGATTGGCGACTTCGAAATGCGTGACGTTCTGAAGCCTTTGTGATTTGCATTTGCTTTGAGGTGAGAGTGAGTTTCTGAATAGCTCGAGGAGCCATTTGTGATTGTATAGAAAGTATCCAACGTCGATTGAAAGACTCTGGACTTGAGTACACGCAGCGATGATGAGCGATAAGATAAGATCAAAGTCACGATCCGCAAATGCCACATTCAGCTTTTCCGTTTCAGAAAAGCTCAGCTCATCAATCCCGTCAAGAATTATTTGCCGAGCCTTTTCATTCTCCACCGGATGAAAAGTCAAAGGCTTGAAGAGCCCAGCGTTAACAAAATGCTCATCCTGAATAAAATTCTCGATTCGAAATCTCAGGCTCTTGACGTGGTTCCTCAAGGCTGGCCGACTCAATATGGCAAAAAGAAAGCCAACGCCCCAGGGTAGTCGTTTTCTGCGTGCCGCGCGTATCCTCTCAAGCTTTCTCAGCTCTTCGGGCCACGGCGGGACGTCCATTCTTTCCGCGTCGTGGGTTATGGTGATGTCGCGGTAGAGAACTGAAACAGTTACGGTGTGGAGATCTTTGCTTGTTTGACAAAGATGGAGTTGATCGCGAACGGATAACCGAGGGATGATCTCGAATCGCAAGATGTTGATTGTTTCAACGAAAGTGGCCATGTTTGCTATCAACTGCAGGACGATGAAAGAGTGCAGAGAATAGAAACGATTGCAATGAATCTGCTCGTACTTGAGATGATATAAAGTCAAATTTAATGAAGCTATACGGCTTTTGCTCTAGATTCGGTGGTTTTCTCATCTGGCTAGGGCCCATCGTGAAGAAGAAACTGTGGATCGTGAACGCTGAGACCCGTTGCTCCCCGGCGGCACAAGCCGAAACCAGACCGAGTCATTACAGAGTCGCAGTATCTCTCTCTATACGACTCTGCAAGTGAATTGACACAGCGGATCTGCTCAGCAGGCGCTATCTGATACAACTGATAAGCGAGTAATCTCCTCTGAACAAGAGGGATCGAGAAAACGAGTCTTTTCCGCTGAGTAATACGCCAAGAATCTGAGCGCAGGCTAGTCAAACTTAAAAGGCTGGAGTATAGAAACTTATCAGATCAATCAGCGTCTCTCGACCTCGTCTATCTACCAGTTAAGACATTAGAAACCAACATGTTCTTTAATTGGCAATACCAAGCCTTCTCCCCTCTATTTCTAGATAGCCAAGAGAGCTTCACTCTGCGGGGGGCGGCGCGTTTGCAGTGACACACTGCCAAGCTATTAGGTCACAGCGACAAGCCATTATACCCAGGTTCATGATACACTATACCAGTGGGGTTTATCGTCAGAGGAGAGCCAACAAGTGCCGATATCTCTGTGTTGAAGGACGCGTTCCCCAGATGATCATCACAGACGCTGAGACGGCCAAGAAATAAGGGGACGGCCGGAAACTCCATGTTCCGCCCCCTGCGGTGGGTATATTTGCGATACCACGTCGTAGAATTTAGCAACCTGCGACGCCAGATCTGCCCTGCTCCCGCAACATGCTTAACTGTAGCCGCAGATCTCCGCGACGCGCGCCATGCCCAAACGGTCTCGGCTGCAAGGTATTCCCGCAGGAGGAGGAGGAAAAAAAGTACCGTAGCTGTGATGTATGAAACGGCGACGCTTGAAACTGTGCCGTGACACGAGGCTCGTTTCGCATCCCACGTCGCCTCAATTGTCAACTTAAAATAGTTTATTATAACGTCGCCAAGAAGTGTATAAAGGTGAACCCGGATCCCGCCAAGCTCGGGTTTTTCTCCCTCTCGTTATCCTGCATTCTCTGTTCTAGGCTGGTACCTGGGCGACATACATTTCCTTTGTACGTTTCCTTGTGTTCACTTCTCTTTCTTTCCCTGGAATTTTGTTTCTATTCTTCCTTGGTTTGTTTCTGGTCTTTTCTCCGGTTTATTTCGATTCGAACGGGAACTGGTTTCTCTTCTTTTTGGTAATACAACTTGATTACTCATTACGATCCTTTACGAAAACGGTTCTTTCTGTTCGATATGGATTCTGCAAAGCCTCAATGTGGTGGAGCGGGGACGGGTGAGGACTATCCTCTCGGCTTGCACGTCGGAGGTCTCTGTAAGTCTCCATGCGCTGAAAGCTTGTCATGGATTACTCCACCGTGATAAGCGATGTGTTTGCTTGGCGATCTAACAGTTCAACAGTCGCCGTGTTTGCTGTCTCTGCTTTTGGTAGGTCAATTACTTTGCAAGATCCATCTCAACTGCTAATGATTCTCAGGCGCTGGTTTCCCCGTCGCTGCAAAGAGGATAAAGTGGCTCAAGATGCCTCCCAAGATCTTCTTTGCTTGCAAGCATTTCGGTACTGGAGTTTTGATTGCTACTGCTTTCGTCCATGTAAGTGATGCTGGCTGAGGTATACCTCCGAATTCACCTAACAATCATCAATAGTTGCTCCCAACAGCATTCGGCAGTCTCACTGATCCTTGTCTCCCCGATCTCTTCACCGAAATCTACCCCGCCATGCCCGGTGTCATCATGATGGCCGCCATGTTTCTCCTCTTCATGGTCGAGCTCTACCTCAACGCCAAGACAGGCGGCCACTCTCACGGCGGCCCGACCGGAACTACAGTCACCGTCGTCCAGCCCCCGCCTCCTCGACCTCAGCGCCCATTCCCCGAGACCACCAACTTCAGCCATGCTCACACTCGCAACGACTCCACCGCTTCTGACGACTACGACGATGTCGACTACGAGAAGGCCATGGCACGCGAGCTGTATGAGAAGGAGAACAAGCCCCATGCCTACTCTTACGACCAGGACAGCAACTCCTCCATGCCTGCTTGGTTCGTCGTCTTCTATGAGCAATACGTTCGACAGCGCTCTGAGATGATGGACATGATCAAGTCAACCCAGTACTCCAACCAAGCCGCCATCGATGATAAGCCCAGTCCCGAAGTTAGCCAGTCCTTCTTTGACGAGGAGGGTCAGACAATCGATCAGGCTACCTACAAGCGAATGTCGATGAACATCACCCTCCTCGAGGGAGGTATCCTGTTCCACTCTGTCTTTGTCGGAATGACAATCGCCATGACGACTGACGGTCTCGTCGTTCTTCTCACTGCCATCATGTTCCATCAGATGTTTGAGGGTCTCGGTCTCGGAGCTCGTATCGCTGCTGTGCCTTATCCTCGCGGAAGCTTCCGACCTTGGCTTCTTGTTCTAGCGTTTGGCTCTACTGCACCTATCGGCCAGGCCATTGGAATCGCTAGCCGAAACTCCTACGATCCCGAGAGTGCGCTCGGTTTAATCATGGTTGGAGTCTTCAACTCTATGTAAGTTTCCTTCACACCACTTCCTCGATCATCACTAACAGTTTCCAGCTCTTCTGGTCTTCTCATCTATGCTGCTCTGGTCAACCTCTTGGTTGAGGACTTCCTTTCAGAGGAGGCCCAGCACCTCATGAAGAAGAAGGACAAGATCGCCGCTCTCTGCTGGATCGGCCTCGGCGGTAAGTCTCTCCCCCATCTCGTCGTCCGTGCTCTCGCTAACTCTGCCAAGCCTTTGGAATGTCTGTTGTCGGTGCTTTCGCTTAGACTTCACAAGTGTTTGAAAACAATAGACATGAAACCACGCGACGGAAAAGACGCGACTCAGGATTATTCTGTGTTATCCTCATAACGGCTCTTTTTTCTTGTACTATACTGGGGACGGATGGTGATGGTGTTCGTTGGACTCTCATTCATTACGGAACGAACATTGGGATGGTTTTAAAATTTACGAATATATTGATGTGCTGGATCAACAAATGCGAGCGGTACATAATGATTATGATGATATACTGGGACTCTGAAAGTACTGCTGCTACGATAGAAGAAATAGAACATTATCTCACTCCAATCTCCGGATACTGAAGTTCCGCTTGTTGAATTTTGGCTGCGCATTGATCCTCTGCTGCTGAGTGCATTGACAATAACTACTCCAGCCAATAGGAAAAGTCTTGGCCGGTTTCATCACCGAGTTCCATGATACGGTCTTGGCTGCTTGGAAATGTTTGATAAGCCCTTGCTATAATAACTCTATTACTAACTCTACTTATTTATAGATAAATGATACGATTGGCTCATCTACTTGTCAGAAATGTTGTGGTCCTGACAGATCTGCTTATTCAACTGGCCTCTATCCCCGTCAACAAGCTCCATGTCAGACTCATGGGTCATAGGCAGGCTCAGCAGTCCGAAGGTTCACACAGATCCGCGAGCATCTAAGGCTGATATTCTAATGACCCTCTCAAGGTTGCTGTTAGTATGGTGGTTAAGAATACGATTGCGCATCTTCCCTGATTGATGATTTCACATATCCTGGTTGAAGACGCCGGGTATTTGCGCCAGTCAGGCTTGCACACTTTGGGCTTTCAAGACATCGTCACGTTGCCAGTCGACTCGGAACTTCATGATACATCCAGTCAAGCCTCTATAAAACTCATCAACCCAATGTTATCCGATGCGCCAGAATTAGATGAGTGTTACATGCGTTTATATGGAAGAAGCTCGTGTATGCTTTTCAAAAACGTATCCCGTCTGCTTCTCTAGCCTCGCAGTCATGGGTGTCGACTGCAGTGTAACGTGTCCTTCGTCAGGCACCGAACTATCCACTGCGATAGATAGACCATATATCCAATCGTATCACTCCCCCAAGACGGTATACAGCTCGAGTATGCACCAGTAGCCGAGTCTAGTATTTGACCAAACTTATGCTGTCTTGATCGCATTCTGGACAACTGCATCGACTATCCGACCTAAAGCTAAGCATTTCTCCTCCTCAAATTTTCGCCCTACAATTTGCACTCCTACTGGGGCTCCGTCGTAAGCATCCGCATCATCTGCAACGGTCAGCTAATCTCTCTTTGAGAATACGGGTATTGGAACTCAAGCTAAGTGCAGCTTCGAGCAGCGACTTACAAGCCTCCCAGTTCTTCCTATCCGTATCCCCTAGCGGTTCATACCCCTCATCGAAAACATCAATCTTCTTATCAGCTCTGATCGTGGGAATAACAACCGCCGTATAATTCGTCAAGTTCATCGCATCAGTATACGCTTTGTCCACTTTTAGTACTAAATACCTGCAACAGCGCCTTACACTACTAACCTCCGTGGTAGAACTTCCCCGGTATCACAGCTGCATGAGGCGCTACAGGCATGAGAACAGCGTCTACGATCTGACCTATAACACGTCAGTATTAACGATGGATCTTGGGTTGGTATGGAAGTCGCCGTCTGAGTCGGCGGTGGAGTTCCAGTAATCGGAATACTGCCGCTCGTACTCAAGGCCCTGGATAGTAAGATCCTGATACTTGAGTAATTCTGTCGGAGTTTTAAGCTTGAAACCATCTCGCAAGTCTGGGATTAGAGGTTCTCCGGATCGATTAAGGTGCTGGTGGATGTCGTGCGCTCCATCTGCACTGAGAAATCCTCCCTGTAGCATTATGTTAGTGTATCACAGGCTCAAGGCATGAGTGACTTGCGTGAATGTTTGTTGCTGTCTCATGCGACGGTGGTTTCCAGTCAATGACCTGTCATTCGTCAGCCTAAATTCCTCGCCTCACTTGTCGGTGTCTACTTTGTGCCCAGCCTTCTTCAGCGCCTCGACTACTCCCTTCAACCCACGGAGAACAGGCGGATGTAGTCCAACCATGCCATCGCACCAAAGTACGCCCATCTTCAGTGGTCTCTCACCAAACTTCGCGTTGCCTTTGTAATCTGTTCGCCTCCGATACGACTCCATAATATCTTTCCTAAATGGAATCGGTATAACGGCCGGATCATTTAACCAGGGCTCCGCTCTAAGAACGGCTTTGAATACCACCTCCAACGCATCAATCGACGTCCCCATGAATCCAATCGTAGACCTGTAAGTATCCTGTCCAGGATTCGTATTCGCAACATCGCGATAACTCAGCCGGTTTGACGTCGGCTTTATTGAAAATATTCCGCAAAACCCAGCTGGTATTCTCAGCGATCCGCCGATATCTGTCCCAACACCGACTGAACTTCCGCCCAGTGCCATAAGAGCTGCTTCACCTCCTGAAGAACCGCCGCACGACAAGTGCTGATTAATAGGGTTTAGGGTCTGGCCGATGATGTTGTTCTTGGTCTCGCCGAAGAGAAGGGTTTGGGGTAGGCTTGTTTTGCAGTAGAGCACAGCTCCGAGGGAGAGCAGCTCGGTGACAATCTGGCTTTCAACCTTGTGAGACTCATTAGAGTCAATCCCCAGGTTACCACCAATCCAGCCAACATAGCCCATCGTTGTATCGACACCTTTCACGTGGAATTGGTCTTTGAGACTGATAGGGAGACCGTGAAGTGGTCCCAGCGTCTTCCCATGTTTGGTGAAGTAATCGTCCAAGTACTGGGCGCGATCAAATGCTTGGTCGAAGAAGATTTCGTGAAGGCAGTTATTCTGAGCATCATGTCAACTTCACCCTCTTGCGGGCTCCTGCAGATAATTTGTCTAGTACTCACGATCTGATGAGCGACCGCCGCTCGTTGACAGAACGCCCTCACGACCTTGGTCGTCGTTAGTTCTTGTTCGGACACGGCATTCAAAATATCAACAGTCTTTAGGGACGTGATAGAAATTGTTTCTTTGCAGAGGAACTGTTCGATGAAAGATCCGGTTTTGTCGCGCTGGCAGTGAGCTCGTTCGAGGTCCTCAGAGGATAATCTCCACTCGGGAGGGATCTTGTCTAGGGTCGCGGCGCGTTTAGCTGATGCTCGAGCCTCCCACGTTTCCTTCATTTTCACACTAGAAACCAGAACAATGAGATGATTTTATGCCAAAGGATAAAAGAATTCAGATTATGGAGACATTTGCTGAGGCTGCGTAATGCCGTCCAGTCGATGAAACGACCTTGAGAATGAATGACGACGACATCTGCAGCTCTAAGACATGTGTTGAAAACAGTTTAGCACGGATGTCAAGCCCGGATCTCTTCATTAATAATATTACTTTTTGTTCTTATTCATCTCCTTTCTGCCTAAGCAAACCGCAATCCCAAATGCTCTCTTTTCAAGAAGCGATTGATTGTCGGAACACGAAAGGCCTACTCTGAACAAACTTCGCTTCCGCCAAAACCATAAACACAACCACGTCTTCCACCACTCGCAGCAAATAGTCCGGCCATGCCCAAACATTCCGCCTCCCTTCCCGAGGCTGATACATGAAGGCGTAATTCCCTGCTATAAAATCAGTCATTTGCCTTGACAGCTCCATCCTCGACTCTGCAACCAACGGGCCGCTCTAAATTTCTTAGCCCTAAACTCCATCTCAGCCGTGCAAGTACAAGCAATTAAAATAATCCTATCTCCAAGGTGATGCCTCAGACCAAGCTTCGAACTCCTCAATCGCAAAGCTCACACCACTATCGGACTCATCTCGTTCTAGGCCCCCTTCGGGCCCTTTCCATAGCGACGATCGCGCTCGTTCACCTCGCGGAACTCCCTGTGATCTGCCACAGTAATCGGTACTGCCCTGAATCGGACGCCGGCAGCGCGAGATAGCTTTCTTGTCGCAAATGACTCTTTACCTTCCCAGGCCGCTCCGAACAATGGTCCTACCATGTCTAACGCACCAAGGGCAGTGTCCGCCCCCTTCACATATAGCAGATATTCGACCACCGTCTGCTTCATTTCCCCGATAGTCCAGCCCCAGTATGGCTGTCTGTGCAGGTCATCCGTCAAGCTCAGAAACACGACGGATTTCGGGATTACGTATCGTAGCGGCGAGGTGTGCGTTTCACGCGACGGACCATTGGCGAAGATCCATGGAATGAACAAGATGCGAAGATTAGAAAAATCATGTAGGTTCAGCGAGGATCCTTGAATACCCAAGGGCCAAAGGCTATTTTGGTTCAAGACTTTAGTGTTATCCGTGACGATGAACTCCAGCCATTTGAGCTTCAGCCGGTGGCTTTCGAGAGAATTCCGCAGTGTGCTCAGATCCAGTGTCAGAGGTTGAGTGGAGATATCCGCTGCCTTGGAGTGCCAGGCGTAAATATACGCGAGGCTTGAGAGGTTGGGGGCGAGGGACAGAATGTGCTCAAGCTCGGCTTCACCAATTCTCGTCACGTCTAGCCGGCACAGATTTTCCAGCTTCTGGCCAACCACGACGGGTCGTGAATCCTCAGGGTAGCTGCCAGAGATTTCCAGACTTTGAAGCATATGAAGATGAAAGAAGCTTTGGAAAACATTCGTGAAGTCGAAGCGTGTATGGTAGTAAGTTGCGGCGTGGTTGTGCACAGTAACCTCTCGGAGATGCTCAAACTTGTGCAAGCTGCTGGTATTCGAAGCAGTGGAGCGCCGAGGCTCAAACAGCCGTGGGAGAAAGTGAAGCTCAGCAGAGAAGTCTTCACCGAGGTAGATTGTTCTGACTCTGGGCGTGAGGGCCACCAGAAGCGCCACTATAGAATCAATATGACCCCTTCGGAAGCATTTCGCCCAGCCTTTTGCGCCTTCAAGACCCGATGCCCGAATCAGTTCCAACGCTTTCCCCTTGTCTTTTAGTGAGAGGCGGGTAAGACGAGTGCTCGGGATCACATCCATCTTTCTTGCGGGAAAATCATATCCATCGAAGTGCAGATGCTGAACACTCCGGGCAAGGTCAGGCCGCGCGAGAAGGGTTCGGACCACGAGGACCAGCGGATTGGGTTTACCGCGGGGAGGACAACTGACGTCCAATTCCTTGTGAAGAAATGGCTGGATGATATTCGCGAGATGCCTGTTGACAAGCGACAAGGCTACCAAATCCTCGTTGGATAGAAAGGCCAAGACGTTGAGTTGGATCTCGGTGGGACAAGCAAGAAGTAGCGAGAGCTTTCTGTAGAAAGGTCAGATCAACATCGCGGATTGTTAGAGTGGCATACTCAGGAGTTTGTGCTCTTCGCTTTCGCTTTTTAGGTATAGGGAAAGGTATGCAGTCAAAGTCATCTGAGTGGCGGCGCGACATGATGGATTTGCCAAAGGGGTTGAAGAGTCGAACCATGGTGAGCAAAAGAAAAAAAGACAGGATATTGATCAAAACAGGCGATGTCGCTTTTGATATCAGGACAAGAGTAAAAAAACAGTTGAGGCTACGTCGTAAGTTTGTTGTGGGTTGGATTCTTGACTTGAAGTTGTTTACCTGCGTCACGTGGGATCACTGTGAATGAGATGAATGCATCTGCAGTGCCAAACAGTTGCCAGACAACTCTACACTTCACATACAGATATCATTGAATGGTGATGAGGTTTCATGCCATACTAGGCCAATCTGAGGATATAAATACTCTATACTAACTTGTCCTAGAATCCTCTAATTGGTATTGAATACTCATCCATTCGCATGAACTAAAGTGTCCACAACCTACCTAGGAGGCCACCCAGTTTTTCTGACAGGGCTCTTGACACCATTTTCCCCTATTGTAAGCTGTTTACGGGTATAACAGGCTGTAAATCCGGTTAGAGAGCTGTAGGTGCCTTTAAAGCTGTAGCTGCAATACCAGCCTGTTATAATACCTTCAATTTCTAACTGAAAGGCTAGCTACAGTCAACAGGCTGATATCACAATAACGGGTCTCGAGGTATCGGCAGCTTACTAACCGGATCAACAGCCTGTCAATTAAGTCAACAGGCCTTTGACCTGTCTGACAGTCTGTTCAGCGCTACAGCTATCAGTCGGTCACTTACAGAGGTACCTACCTGAGCACCCACATACTTACCTTCTGATATATACCAAAATAACAGATGTCTATTCCAACAGCAGAAAGATCACCTGGCCATTTCATATCCTCGGCCGTAAGGCTGCAGGTTGAACTGCAGCCACAACTTCTTGAAAAAAGAGGAAAAGGGAGGTCTTGCAATATCTCTTTTTTGCCCTTTTTAGTACCTATTATAAGGACCATTTAGCAACCTTGTAAATAGCATTAGGCCACTTTAGGCCACTTCAGGCGGTCTGTAAGATTAGACTATTAACAGCTGTTAGATGTGATAGTGACTTCCTTCTGATGGGGTTAGGATTAATTAACAGGCTATTATTTAGGAAAGACATTAAAAAATAACTTATAAGCTATTATAAGCCTATGTAGATTAACAGCTATCTATATAATGGCATCCTGTTGCAGCCTTTTTATAAGCCCTATCCAGAAACTGGGGTGGCGCGTGAAGGTACTTTCAGTATCATGAACTCACAGCCCTCCCTTGGCTTGGTTAATGTAAATATTGTATTTCGTAAGGGAGCATCTCAACTCAGAGTCCAATAATGGTTAGCGCGACTGACGCCATCGCTCCAAGCTCCTTATCTTGAACGCGGGGAAAACTTCGGCGAACTTGACTCAATCATTCATTCACTCATTCACTCTATCAATAAAATGCCTTCATCATGAGCGGCCATTCTCACGCCTTCAGAAATGGCCGACACTCCCTCGAATCGCAAACGAAACAGCGTCCGACGTGCCAACGTGACAGCCTGTCAGCGATGCAAGTCCCGAAAACAGCGCTGTGACCAGAACATCCCGGCCTGTTCATCGTGTGCACGTGCCGGCGTTCCCTGTGTAAGCGTTGACATAGACGGCCAATCTGCACCTCGAAGGTAATTAACGTCTACTCCTCACTCCAAATGGATCTTTCGCTTATTCCTTGGTAGTTACATTAAAAGCCTGGAGGATCGAGTCGCTGAGCTTGAACTTGCACTGCGTAGCCAGGGGATAGAGACTGAGTCAGTTGCTGGAAGCCGGGTCTCTCAGGATGCTCTTGAATCGACTCCAGAAGCGCCTCATTCCGACCATCTGAGCTTACTGGGTCTTCTTGTTCCTAGGAGGAACGATTTACAGCACCCTGAGGACTCAGGCTACCATGCTCTACTTGACATTGTCACTGTACCTGAATCCATCAAATTTCCTCCCAAACCGACTGCCATCCAACTCACCGCCACATACTTCGAACACTCGAACTTCTTCTCACCTGTCCTCGACCAAGAATCATTTCACGCTACCCTTGCCACCTTGTACCAAGAACAGCTTACTCCCGATCAAGGCACTTCAATACAGAAATTCCAGCTTTGCATGGTCCTAGCCATCGCTATTAGACTTCTCAACAGGACAGATTCTTCCATCCCGACCGTTGCATCTGACTCCTTCTTTGCATCAGCTATCGGGATACTCACAGAACGGCCGCAGGCCACGTGGAGAGGCGATCTACAACATCTCCAGAACCTTCTCCTCATCGTACAGTATACTATTTTTGCTTCAAACCTCTCTGCAGCTTGGCATTTTATCGGTCTAGCGACGCGATTAGCTATCGATCTCGACCTGCTCAACGAAACTCGCCTTCCCGTGACAAGCAGCACCCATGAATCTGACGCAGAAGTCAACCAGAGACGTCGGGTATTCTGGTCCACATACATCCTCGAAACAAACCTCTGTGTCATACTCAATCGACCACGATCAATACCCGACGAAGCTATCTTTACACCTCTTCCCTCAACATCCGGGCCCGAGTCATCAAGTCCATTGGCAAACCACTGCATTCTCTTTCGGCAACTCGAATACGAGATCTTTCACACGCTCAACTACAAACCTCCCTCGAATGGCAGCTTCTTCGACTATAAAGCGTGGAAGATTGGCATGAAGGACCGTCTTGTGGATTGGCATGCAAACGTACCCCCGGTGGACGCAACATCAAAGTTTGCGCCCCAGAATTTCTTCGATGGCGCTTTGTACATGACTCTTGTGTCTCTTCTCTCACCGTCTCGCCACTTTCCACAACTTTCAGAGGACGAGCTAAGAGATCTTGCGCAATATGCTTCTACCAGCATCGAGCTATACAGAGAAGGGTTCAAGGAGGGAAAGTTGAGGTTCTACTGGCGAACAACACCGAACTTGTTCCAGTCAGGTGCAGCCTTGATTCACTGTATCAAGAGTCTTACACTTCAAGGCGCAGTCTTTGATGTGAACGCCTTGAAGAGTCGGGTATCTGTCTGTTCGACGGTTCTTTGGGGTATGGCAGAGCGGTATCCTCCAGGATCTTCATATCGTGACCGCTTTGATGAAATGGCGGCGGCCATTGACGAAATAGCATCGGAACTCCCGATGGATATCTCAAGCGAGTTCCTGTTTGGACATAACTTAGTGCCTTCGTTGGATTTGGATGGAACGGCGACGTTATGGACGTCAACTCCGCCGACTCTGGATCCGTGGATATTCGATCAAACATAATTGCACCAGCAGTCACCCATCAGTCTCCGGGAAAAAAGAATTTATATGTATATTTATTTTAATTTACACGACTAGTAATCGTGTCTTCCGTTGTTTTTCTCAATTTCGAGCAGCTTTTAGAGACCTTTGAGCGGGTCAGGCGGTGCCGGATCGTTCCTCAAGCTCTTCTCAAATGCCGCTCTCAGCTTCATAACCGGCTGCAAGACCCAGGTATTGTACGCCAAAATATCTGTTTCCTCCTTCGGATCTCTCACCACGTTGAACAAATATGGAGATTCCAGCTTCCCAGAAGACTGGTTGACCTTTGGTTCCCATACCAAATGAAGCTTCCAGTCCTTCCACTTCACAGCTCGAAGCTCATCCTTGATGTAGAAGAGGAAGCCCTCACGCTGAGATTTGACCGACGCAGGGTCTGTGAAGAACGCTACCTGGCTGATACCATCAATGGGTCTATCTGCCGGGGCTTCTGCACCGGCGATTTCGAGGATGGTTGTGAAAATATCGGTGACGTGGACGGTTTCGTTGGATGTCACTCCGACTGGGACTTTTCCAGGCCATCGGATGATGAATGGGACTCTCAAACTGCCCTCCATCGCAGTATGGTACGTCCCAGACCACGGACCAGCAGTACCTCTGTATGGAGGTCTGAACTCAGGTCCGTTGTCTGAGGCAAATATCAAGACTGTGTTCTCACGAACTCCAAGCTCATCCAGGTGATCGATCAGCTGACCAACCCGGTAGTCCATCTCAGCCATAGAGTCAGCAAACTCTCCCTGTCCTGTCTTCCCCTCAAAGTCGCGATGTGGCAGAGTTGGGAAGTGCAGATGAACGAGAGGATGGTACAAGAAGAAGGGCTTCTCCGCCTTGACTTGACGCGACAGCCAATCTTTTGACTGGTCAACCAGCATCTCGTCGATCAACCTTCGCTTTTCCAGATCATACACGCAAAGGTTTTCAGAGTCCTGTCCCGCAACACCTTTCATGATATACGGCAACTCCGCAACTTCTGGTGTATACCCCAAAGCCGAAGTAAACTGACTCTCATCCGTGGTCCTCGGAATTCCAAACCACTCATCAAACCCCCTATCGGAAGGGTACCTCCCAGGGATATCACCAAGATGCCACTTTCCATGATGCGCGGTCGCATAACCCTTGGGCTTGAGACATTCTGGCAGCGTGCGCTCCCACCTTGTGAGACCTTGGGGAAATCCAGCTGGGACAGATTGACGACACCCAGTTCGAATGGGATGACGACCTGTCATCAAGGCTGAGCGCGTGGGGACGCAGTCGCTCTCGACGTTGAAGTTGTGAAGAAGAAGGCCTTCTGTGGCAAGCTTGTCGATGCGTGGTGTTGCAGCGCCACGAAGGATGCCTCCGCCATAGCAGCCGAGCTCACCCCAGCCGAGATTGTCGGCTAAGATGAGCACGATGTTTGGCTTTGATGGATCTTGAGACATTTCGAATTGTTTCAATTTTCAGAGCTTGATTCTGATTCTGGCTGCAATCGAATACTCTTCAGCCGAATAAATTTCATTTAAACTTGGCCTTTGGCTCATTTTCCTCCTGAATCGCGTATGATCAAGGGCTAACCGTGAAGCCATCGGCGAACCGTCCGAAGCCCCCACAATTTCGCTCAACGCCGACGCTCACCTCCGAAGACTTAATCGCGTTCCCTTCAATAACCTCGCAACCCGACTTGAAGGGCAAAGATACGCGATCTTAACATTCAATGGCGTGCGCAGCTGATCATCTGTGATACCTTATCATGTCAAGGAGCTATAACTCTTGGAATGGTGATGGATGAGTATAAAGACGGCTGATAGTCGACGACTGGACGATTGTTCGATACAGCCTGCTGAATTACTTAGGATAATCGGGACTGAGGATCAACATGTCGCTGGAGAAATCAACCAAGATGGATTCTGTTCAGGCTGATAAGGAAGCCCACGATTTTGATGATGCGCCGCAATCAATTGCTACGCAGTCAACTTGGACAGATGACGAAGAGAAGGCAGTCGTCAGAAAGTAAGTTGACAACCCCTTCTCCTAATTGACGCCTCAAGCTCACATGCCAGGCTCGACATGATTCTCATGCCTCTTCTCGTCCTCGGCTTCTACGCCCTCCAGCTCGACCGCAGCAACATCAGCAACGCCCTGACCGACACGCTCACAACCGATCTAGGCATCAGCAAAGACGACGTCAACCTCGGCGACCAGCTCATGATGGCCGGCATAATCATCGCCGAGATCCCCTCCAACATTATCCTCCAGAAACTCGGCGCGCCGATCTGGCTCACGGGCCAGGTGCTAATCTGGGGAACCATTGCGCTTACGCAGGCTTGGGTGACCAACATCCATTCGTTCTTTGCGACGCGGTTTCTCTTGGGGTTCTTTGAGGCGGGCTTCATTCCGGGCGGGCAGTATATGCTTGCACTGTTCTATCGGGAGAAGGAGTTGGCGCTCAGAACGTCGATATTCTATTTTGGGAATTATTTTGCTACTGCTACGGGGTCGTTGATCGCTGCTGGAGTTTTGCAGATGGGTGGTATAGCTGGTCTGGCTGGTTGGCAGTGGCTCTTTATCAGTTTGTCCCCTCTTGCAAACCTTTGTATTAACATTGCTAACATAAACAGTCGAGGGTATCTTCACTCTGCTGGTCTTCTTCGTCTTCGTCCTACTTCTCCCTCGATCACCGATCCATACCAAACCTATTCACGGCCGTTTTGATCTCTTCACCTCGCGTGAGCGTGAAATCATGCACGACAGGATCTATCAAGAAGACATCTCCAAGACCGAAGCCCACGCAAAGATCACAATCCGAGGCCTTTTAACCGCCCTCACCGATTACCGTCTATGGATTCACACTATTCTGAACCTCGTATCGATCGCTCCCAAGGGCGGTCTTCAACTTTACGGACCAACCATCATTCGAAGCCTAGGCTTCAGCAAGATCAACTCGAACCTTCTAAACTCCGTCAGCAGCTTCCTCGTCGTTTTTCTCAGTTTCGCCATCGCTTGGGCTTCTGATAAGACAAAGCAGAGGGGTCTATGGTGCATGGTCGCGTTTCTGTGGAGTATCACATTCGGAGGTGCTTTGTTTGGATCGACAAATAAAGACAAGTG
The DNA here is from genome assembly GCA_014898875.1 of Fusarium miscanthi. Lineage (NCBI taxonomy): Eukaryota > Fungi > Ascomycota > Sordariomycetes > Hypocreales > Nectriaceae > Fusarium > Fusarium miscanthi. The sequence continues at coordinate 101,747 of JAAVUA010000004.1, forward strand.
GACCAAGTACGCCCTCTTCACCCTCTTGAGCAGCGGTAATGCGTTATCCCAAGGTCTCAATGATGCATGGTTGAGTATCAACACTCGATCTGCTGAGACGCGCAGTATTGGATTGGCTTTGGTTGTCATTGGGAGTAATGCTGGTGGATTAGCTGGAAAGCAGCTTTTTCGCGAGAGTGATGCACCAAAGTACACTAAGGGATTTTTGGCTATTGTTCTGTTGTATGTTGCTGCTCTGCCGATTACTGCGGTGATTATGGGAGTTTATTGGCGACAGAATAAGAAATTGGAGAAGGAGCTTGTTGAACATGAGGGGGATGTTGATGAGCAGGTTGGTAGAAGCCAGCGCTTCCAGCTGTAGATGAGATATGAGATAACCATCGTCCCTGAAATATTCCATTATTTTGCAACCCTACCTCTCGTCTCTCATTAGTTCAATTCCAGTGACACGCAATGATGGTATCAGCGGCTTATTTCCTGAATTCTAAAGGTCCATTCTTCAGTGGGGAAGAACCCCAACAACGGCCCAAACTCACCGTTCCTAACCGCAAAAGGCCGGCTCCAAGCATCACCCTCCAATGAAAAACCCCCCTCACCACCTCTGACTCTCAAATGCCGGTCCCGGGTCGATCCAGATTCGATACCAGGCCCTGTCAAGCTGAGCATCTGCACACCGAGACAAGATCGCCGGACCATCATGGACTCACCTCACGCAGACGAAAAGAACACCACCCTAAGTGAACAAGAACGAAAGTGAGTCCCCCTCACCACCCCGCACCACTCGTATTCTAACAGTACTTGAGAAAACTCCGCAATCGCTTATCGCAACGAGCGTTTCGTCGCAGACAGGCAGAATGTATCCGCGAGCTAAAGAACCGCGTGAATGCGGACCAGCGATCTGACAGCGAGCGCGTAGAGGCGCTCCAGAAGGAGAATCGATTGCTGAGACAGCAGTTGATTGACGTCCAGACCAAAATGTCGCGGATGATGGCGTCGGTGCAGTTGTTGAGTGACTCGGTGGCCAAGACGCTTGATGACACGGCGGGTGGTGAGGGGGATGAGCGACACAGAGATGGTGAGCGGGCGAATGGCAAGACTGCGATTGAGGACAAGATTGTTCAAGAGGCGACGTTGCAATCGATTGACTTGGAGTCGTTTGATCCGTCGATTCTGGACTTTGATCCGCCGTTTTCATCATCGAGCGTCACTGGTAAGAAGCATCGGCAGTCATTTTACGAAGTCAGGCTAACGATTGATTGAAGCATCGACGACAGAAGATGGCATTTCGTCAGAGCTCATCAACGTTTCCGGCACAAGCCCATTCTACTCTCAGATCCCGAATATCTGGAGCCATGAGTATCAAATGGGCATGCAACCTTATCTAACTGCCATCAACGCAACAACCGAGTCGAGTCTTGTCCTGGGAAAGGACTACTCTTTCACCAATTCGCCATTCTCAGATCATATTCAGCTACTTCAGCGAATGCTCAAGAATAAGCTCAATACTCTTGGATTCGTTCCAGAGGGTCATAATCCTGTTCAGAGGTACGAATCACCTCTCTTCCGTGCCGAAGTATTCTCATGTTTCTAGCGTCTACCAACCTGTCCTCATGGTCTTGTCCATGTTCAACAGCATGACCCGTCCCGACGTGATGGCATGGTACGCCAAAACACGCTTCTACCACATCATCGAACTCACAGCCTGGCAACTCTACCCATCCTCCGCAACCTTCAACAAGCTGCACCCCCGCTATCGCCCTACAACCGCGCAGCTGGAGAACCCTCACCCCGGCATCATCGACTGGATCCCCTTTTCCACGATTCGCGATCGTCTGATCCAGCTGCACTCTGCAAATCCTCACATCGACCAGATCTTCTGCGATGCTGTCACTGGCTACGTCGTCGAGGCGCTCATGTCGGATCTCGTCCTGGGTGCCCCGCAGATAACGGTCTACGTGCGTGTTACCGACCTCATCAACACCATGTCGTCCGGAACATCCGAGAGCGAAAACGCAATCGCCATGCTCCCCGCACCAGATATCTCAACGTTATTCTCATCACCTGCGTATGCTCGCGCCGCGTTCAATAAACTGAACATGGATAAGGGCGCAGGCTACTACAAGATCGACCCCGCATTCTTCGAAAAGTATCCTGAGCTCTGGGACCAGGCCAGCGATGTCACGGCAACGGGAATGCCGCTCAAGCCAAAGTACCAAAAGATCCTCACTTATCCGAAACCGCTCGACTCCTCGACTGTGGAGACTTATCGCAGCTTCATCGACTTTTCCCTCGATGCAGCGAATACGATATCAATGTCCCCATGATCCAGCCAACCGGGCCGGTTCTCGTTATCTCTCAAAAATAATAGTCTCTCACATGACGTGTGAGGACGGCATCTTTAGCGCAATTAGGTTTGGCATAGTTTCGGGAAGCGTAATGGAATGTTGAGTAAACGACCCACCACGACGGGTTTGACTAACACGCCAGTTACTAACACCTCGATTCTGTGATTCATCTGTGGATCATCGAGTGGATAAGAAATCATCTATATAGAAATGTCAGAATTAGTACAGCACCATCACAGGCCATCATTCACACCATTCTAATTCATCGTCAAAATGCCATCTCAAATACCAACTTCAATTCCTCGCTATAGTTTCATGGATGATTATAGCGAGGGCGCACATCCTGCTCTGCTCAAAGCCTTGATCACCAGCAACACAACCCAGGAAACAGGCTACGGAGGCGATACGTACTGCGATCTTGCACGGCAGCGAATCCGTCGACATCTTGGCCGTAACGACGTTGGCATATTCTTCGTGCCGAGTGGGACATCAGCCAATGCCATCTCCATCGCCGCATGTCTGCGACCCCATGAAGCTGTCATCGCTGCCAGCTCCGGCCACATCGTCACGAGAGAGACGGGCGCGGTAGAAGCAAGCGGTCACAAGATCATCAATGTCACACCGCAGAATGGAAAGCTTACGCCTGAGACGATCGAGCGCGCACTAGATGATAATTGGCATTTCCCTCACATGGCCAAACCCCGGCTGGTGTACATATCCAACGCGACTGAGATCGGAACAATATACTCGAGAGCCGAGCTCGCAGCGATAAAACAAGTCTGCGAAAAGAACGGCCTTATTCTCTTCCTCGACGGCGCTCGTATCGGCACAGCCCTCGCATCAAAGGCAAACGACATTACCCTCTCCGACATCCTCGAACTCACAGACATATTCTGGATAGGCGGCACAAAGAACGGCGCCCTCCTCGGCGAAGCCGTCGTCGTAAAAGACGCCCGCCTCTCCTCAGAATTCGAATTCTACGTCAAGCAGCACGGCTCTCTCCTCGCAAAAGGCCGTGTCATCGGCGCGCAATTCGCAGAGCTCTTCGAGGGAGATCTCTACTTTGAACTAGCGCGCAAGGCGAACTTGGCCGCTGAGTCGTTGTCGAGCGGCATAGCGCAGGGGGGGTTCTCGGTTTATGCTGCGACGGAGACGAACCAGGTCTTTGCGGTGTTGCCGTTGGGTCTGATCAATATACTCAAGGAGAGTTTTAGCTTTTATGTTTGGGAGAAGCGTGGTGATGATGAGGCTGTTATTAGATTGTTGACGACGTGGGCGACCGAGGGGGCGCAGGTTGAGAGGTTTGTGGAGATGGTGCATTCTTGGACTGGGTAGAAGGCGTTGGATATGGAAAAGTTACCACGGACTTGGGGTTGGAATAATATCGTTACTTGTTTATGAGAATTTCATGTGCTTATTGATAGACAACTAAATTAATTCAATCATTGCATTATATCTGCTTCTCTGAAGTGCCCAGGGAGAGTAAGCGGCTTACAGGCCTAGGACCCGAGCTCGATGCTGAAGAGCAATTATTGAACTTTGAAAGCTTTCCTGTTTTCATCGGTGACTCTCCAGAGTTTCTTTGGTCATAGCCGTGGCATCATTCGAAAATGGAGACCAAACCTGGAGTAGTTAGCTGTGAACAGTTGACCCGACTATTCTCGCCAAGCATCTATCTCATCGAGGAATCAGTCCAGCCTTTTATCAGGCCCTTCGAAACTTCGATAACATGGCACATCTACTCCTTTATAGATGTCGGTACTCTTTATCATCAATGGAATTGGGTTCAGTTCCCAATCAACACTTGTGAGTCCTCTTTCGGGTTCCTGCCTGCTTAGTCACCAGTAAGCGACGAGAAGGATTCGCGGCATTTGACCGCTTAACCGATATTGAACATTTCTCTCCTTACTAGTCCTTTCATATGAGAGCCATGGCAGTCGTAGATACAGATCTTGACGGGGAATTCAAGTTTCTGAAGTATCTTAAAGACGCCAATCAATGCCAAGGCTCTATAACCGTCAAGCGCTCAGCCTATTGGTGTTACTGCGGTCCTCTCCTCGACCCTTCCACTGACCCTGAGTCATCATTCCCGGATAACTTGTACGACTTTGAGACTCAAGTCTTTACTGGTTCTATTCGCTCTAGACTTATTCCCTTTCTAAGCTATATCAACAATCTTCTCGTCGCCAAGGGGTTTAAGGATTACTTCCTCACCATACGCGCTACGACACCAACTCACGAGTTTGATCAACCAAGATGGCATACCGATGAACTCTTCTTCACCGGAGACATCCTCCCTGGTACGCGCCTAGGCCTCAAATCACAGCACCAGAAAAATCTCAAATATACTGGAACGGGTTGGAAGATCTGCACTACCCTTCTGGGCCCATCAACACTCTTCATACCCGCCTCCCATCAACCCCACGCTCGCAAAGCACAAGAGTCCGCTCGTGAGTCAGCAAGTACAGAGCACGAATGCATATCAATCCGCTGTGTTGGCTGTGCAGCTGCAGCAGATGCCGTGCGCGATGAGCTAGCAACTGTACTAAGACCGTTTGGTGCAGCAGCAGCAGAAATAGGTGAATGCTCTGTGTTCAAAGTGGGCAGGGACTCTGGAGCAGTGCACTCTGAACCGTGTATGAGTGAGGGAGATGGTGGGAGGATTTTCATCAATGTTGTGCCGGGGACGGAGGATGAGTTGAGAGTGTTGATGGGGAAATGGGGCATGCAGTTCCCGAGGCAGTGGTGGGCTGGAGGGAGATGAGTGAGAGACATTTACGCTGTGTATATAGATTGCAACTTTCTAATTTCGCTTCTTGATACGTTACGCAAAGATGTTGTTTAGGTGTTATCTGGAGTGTCTTGTTGAGGGTCGGAGATTGTTAGTCTTGGTCAACACGTGTCTCGCCCAATTGAGGCTTCACAGCATGGGCTCGGGTAGAGCTGCAGGGTAGCACGTACACATGACAATTAAAGTTGAATGGACCAGCCTCTGTGTCTCGTCTCACATGGCAAGTCTGTCGTTAATCAGTTAAATGTTGGAAGATGTCTTGGGGTAACATTATTGCACTGGCTGGAGAGTAGTACAGTGAACTGGCTGCCATTCTGATCTCTTTCCTCCAGGACCCAGTTGTTACGTAGCACAAAAAACCTCTGACCGAAGCTTTGATAAAGAGCGTTTTAATTGGAGCGTCTACAAGGAGCGGGATGCAGCGTTTGTTCCATTTTAATGAACGAAAACTCGTTTATTTGTTTACAAATAATGAACTTACATGAATTTATACGAGCCTCACAGATATCACTGTTGTTAACGCGGCTCTACCGTTTCACGTCAGAGGCGCTATCGGGATCCTCAGGTTCCCAAGCGCCCCGCCACTTCCCGATCATCTCGGCCGAGCAACCAATGCCTCTACACCACCAACAACCTGCGCTTACAATGGTGTAACATCCCCAATCCAGCCACATTCATTTCCCTCCACCCAAATCGCTGATCTCAATCAACACTCAGAGATAAACTTTTCCCGCACCAGTGAATAAACGGCGCACAGCGTATTGTGGCTTGCATCGACAGGGTGACATTTCGTCAAAGCTTACGGGAGTCGTCGACGTGGCGCTGCACGCCGTTTTTTTTCTTTCCACAGCGGGTAACTACAGCATCATTTCGTGTGCCATTGATTCCCAACCTCTGTACAGAGTAGAACACGGGATCCGAGTAGTCAATGTCTCGGGATGCGTTAATTCAAGGAGCTTCCCTTATCCCTTCCGGGCGCTGTTTCAGGCAGATATTAACTCAGATCGGCGGGATCTGGAAATAACAAAGACCCCGTATTCCACTGCGTGGGAGCGATACGACAGCTAATCTCACAATGGTAAGGCGCTAAGCCCGCACCACTGCGGGGCTGACGTGACCCCTAAGAAGGGAACAGCGCATAAGGGAGTCTCGTATTATCGTCTCTGACAGGTAAAAGCAGTCCCTTCACATGAGAGATTGACAAAGGGAGCTTTGTGTATATCCACAAATATATTAAATATTCTTCAATCTTTGATCCTTTATCTTCTTTATTTCCCCTCTTTTTTGTTCCACGTCATCCCGATTGTGTTTCCTGACCTGGCGCTACACGAGGCCCCTCCTTGAGATTAGCGCCAGGCACAGATCATCCAAGACATGGAAGGCCAGGGTGAACGACCCCCCCCTTAGCTCTGCATGTTGCATTTGCAGCTGGTTTTATATAGAAACAGTCCAACAAAAAATTCCCGCCATCTCCATTTTTAGTTCTTCCAACCTCTCTTCCTCAGTTCTCGAGGTCTCATTCCCGTCTTCTTTAATTGTTTCGTTTCCCCGGTCACTCACTACGCCGGGTTAACAAATTCCATCTTATTTCCTTCCCCTGTCTCTTTTTCTTTTATTTCTCTATTCCCGATTGCATGAATCAGCATCTCAATTGATTTGGAGAGATGTTGTCCGCTCTTTTGCTCGCCATCGCGGCCCCCGCGTTGGCTCACGCTGCCGCTCCCCAAGAGGATGGCCTTATCCGCTTCCCCCTTAAGGTTTCCACCGGCGCGCCCGTTGTAAAAGGCGTCACCAAGCGCCAGAACGAAGTCGCTCTCGAGAGTCAGCAGAACGGTTTCTTCTACAGCATTGACGTCGAGCTCGGTACGCCGGGGCAGAAAGTCACCGTCAATCTCGACACGGGCTCTGCAGAGCTCTGGGTCAACCCCGTCTGCTCAAAGGCGCAGCAGCCCTCGTTTTGCCAATCTTTTGGTCATTTTGGCGAGAGTAGCACTTGGGTTAACCTTAACACTACTGGCGGTGTCGTCTACGGCACTGGGTATGCTTATTGGAACTATGGCTACGACCATGTTGTCATTGGATGTGAGACAGCATTCCTCACCGCCGCTCAGACATAATTTTTGCTAACTGGATTAGCTGCGAATATTCGCAACCAAGTTTTCGGTGTCGCATACGATAGTTCTTTCACCAGCGTCGGTATCATGGGCGCCGCGCCTGATCTGAATGGTTGGGATGCGCCGTACCCCCTCGTGATGGACAGCATGGTCCGACAGGGCCTCATCAAGAGCCGCGCATTGAGTCTCGACATTCGCACCCTCAACAGCGATCGCGGTGCCGTCATCTTCGGTGGTCTCGACACCAAGAAGTACACCGGCCACCTCGAGAAGCGCCCCATCATCCCCGCCGAGTCATCCCCCGATGGCCTCACCCGGTAAGTCCCCGCGCTCAATCGACGCGCGCCTGTCTAACAATTGCAGCTACTGGGTTCACCTCGACGGTATCAGCCTCACCCAAGACGACGGTTCCGAAGACGCAGTCTTCTCCCAGACAAACGGCCAGCCCGTCCTCCTCGACAGCGGATACACCGTCAGCGCACTCCCCGGCCCCATCTTCAACAAGATCGTCGCAGCGTTCCCTACGGCCCAGCGAACCCCCGGCGCTTACGTCGATGTCGATTGCTCTGTCGCCGATCTCAAGGGCACTGTCGACTTCAAGTTCGGCAACACCGTCATCAAGGTCCCCTACGCAGACTTCATCTGGCACAACGACGATCGCTGTGTTCTCGGTGTTTTCCAGGACGACGAGTTCCCTGTTCTCGGCGACACTTTCCTCCGCGCTGCCTACGTCGTATACGATTGGGATAACAGAAATGTCTGGCTCGCTAACAACGAGGACTGCGGTACCAACCTCGTCGCTATCGGTACTGGTCCCAATGCCGTGCCTGACTTGGTTGGTGAGTGCGGCTCTGACTCTACCACCACTTCTGGAGCTCCTACCTCCACCGAGACTGCTTCCGAGTCTGTTACCGAGTCCGTTTCTTCTGCTGAGACGACTGCCGACACCACCCTTTCCTTCTCTACTACTCGTTACTCCAACACTACTTTCACAACCTCCAAGCCTGGATCGAACTCTACTGGCGGATCTGGCAACACTTATGTTCTCCCTACTACTTCCGCTCCCTCTACAACCATCACTTCCACCGTCACAACCAGCAAGGTCTACACGGTCACAGCCTGCCCTCCCAGCGTCACCGACTGTCCCGTCGGCCATGTCACCACCGAGATCATCACCTCTCTCACGACATACTGCCCCGGCTCCGAGGCGACTGGCGTTGCTCCTCAACCCACCAAGGGACCCGTCAAGTCAACCCTCACATCGACACGCGTGTACACCATCACTTCCTGCCCCGGCTCCGGCTCCTGCAACAAGGGCGACGTCACGACCGAGATCGTTCACAACACACAGATCATCAACCCCGAGCAACCTACCGGCGTGTTCACCATCCCCGAAGCCATCCACTGCGGCTTTGGAAACTTTGGCTGCAAGGAGGCTACCACCAAGGGATACCGCACCGTCACCATCACATCGGTCGTCAAGGCGCCCAAGCCCACTCCTGTTCCTGGCTACTGCACTACCTGCGGACCCCCTGGCTCAAACCATCACAACGGTACCTTCACAGGTCACTACACCAAGCCTGGTTATGAGCAACCCACCGAGGGCCATGCCACACAGGATTATCCTGAGCCTACTGGCACCGCATCCAAGCCTACCGGCGGCAACCCTCTTGAGGAGCTTCCCACCTACAAGCCCACTCACGTCTACGCCCAACCCCCCAACACCGTCGCCACCGTCGTCAAGCCAACAGGCACACCCGTCGGCTCAACACCCTCCGAGCCAACGGGCACCAGCCCCGCGATCGTCAACGGCGCGAGCGCATGGAACGTTCCAGCTCTTGCGGCGTTCATCGTGGGCGCATTTGTCGCAGCTCTGTAAAAAGGAAAAAAATGGATGAGGACATTTAATACTTATTTAATAAGGTGCAGCGTAGATACTTTTTGCGATGGTAGATATTGGATGACATTTTTCCTTTATTTTGTATCTGCTTCTAGAAGCGTATTATTCTTAGATTGGATATTTACATCGTTTGGATGTATTTATACGACATTGACTTTTTATGACAGCCTTGATTGACCCTGGTGATGTTCTGTGGGGCTGCAACGTTTGATTGAGACACCCTCTTGTAAATTGTAGGTGATGCGATGCACTTGGATGAATTTATCAAGCTGAATTGAAGATGTGACTGTGGTGCGTCAACGACTCTTCCGAAAATGTCGGCTTGCATTCATCCGACTATGACAGACAGTAGCGGTTATTTGAGCTATCTAGGATGCGCATCCTTCATTCAGACCATTTCTCTAATTTTCATCTCATCCCTCTTCATTTCATCAGACCGTCAAAAATGGTCAATCTGCTCATCAAACTCAGTGTCGCAGCCATCGCCGTTTTCGCACTCCTCTTCCAGATCTATCTCAAGGAAGCGATATGGCTTGGTTTCGGCATAAACAGGACCCTCCAACCACTCAGCGAATTCCCCTACCATTGCCGTAAAATCGTGCATCATCGGCTGGAAGGATGCGAAGACATGTACTTATCCCCGTCTACACGCCGACTGTTCCTCGCGTGTTCGGATCCAATTGCTCGAAAACAATGGCAACCAAAGTATGTTGACCCTCAACACATTATATTAGACTGTGATTGATCAGTGCAGTATTGGGTATCGCAATATTTCGGGTCGATCACCGCGTGACGCTATCATTGCATTGGCTATCGATAAGCCGATTGATAACAGCTTTGAGTTCCGAGCATTGAGAACACCCGGGTTCAAGGGTACAGCCGGTGATGGGCTACTGAACCTCGCTGGCTTTTCAGGTGTCGAACGGGATAATGGTGTTACTGACCTATTTCTCGTCAATTTGCGACCTTCGATTGATGCAGAGGGAAAGCTGGCAGATCAATATGTTTACGGTGGAAACGCCACTATCGAGCACTTTGTTACCGGCCCCCAAGCGACGGAGATGAAGCATGTTCGGACTTATGCTCACCAAGGAATTACAACGCCAAATCGTGTTGCGGCGCTGGATGATGAGACATTTTACATCAGCAATGATCACGGTCCTCATAAATCCGGCTGGGTAAATATTCCAATGCCTATTTTATAGCTTATAGTAACAAGGCAGCGACACCATCTATCAATGATTCTAGGCTTCTCCGACGTAACTGTCTGCGATACTCAGAGCTGCAAACCGGTTGCATCCAAGCTCCGCTTCCCCAACGGCCTCGTCATAAGAGACAACATCCTCTATCTACCTGACTCGATCACAGGCCATCTATACATCTACCGCGTCCTTGCCAACAAAGACCTCGAAAAGATCGACCAAGTTGACCTTGGGTATAGTGTTGATAACGCATCTATCGACGAAAACGGCGATATCTGGATCGCTGCGTTCCCTATTGGCGTTGAGATCTTCAAGGCATACGATGATCCGTACAATGCTCACCCGCCTAGTACTGTACTGAGAGTTAGGAAGATTGAGGGGGAGTATGTTGTTGAGAAGATGCTCGAGGATGCGGAGGGGGAGGTTTTGCCGGCTACTACGACGGTTGTGCACGATGTGAAGACGGGAAGGCTTTTCTTGAGTAGTGAGTTAATTGACATTTCACTAAGGACATTGCTAATTGTCGCAGGCGTCATTTCGCCGTTTATCGCTGTTTGTGAACCAAAGTTGTAGATACAAACTATCGCTAGCCATATATCTGGTCACCATCATCTCAACTCCACTCAGCTTGCAGCCCTCGCCAATATTTCCAGTCAGACTCATTTGACCCGGCAGAGACGACCATTGTACTTCTGCTCCCAGTTCTCACTCCCAACACAAGGAAAGCACCAGAAAACATCCCCAGGGTCAACACTCTTCTTGATGGCCAGAAGTTTCTTGTAGTTCTTACCCCAAAAGGCATGCTGCCAATCAGGTTCGAAAGGAAGAGCCTAGTACATATTAATACCAATTCCACTCCATGACATAGACTATCTTACCTCATTGATATAAGCACCTGTATCTGGAGACAGTTTGCGGAATGGCTCCATGGATGTATTCAACGTCTTGACTGCCTGAGCCTTGGAAGTCTTGTTGAAAGGCTCAAAGGACTCTCCAGAAACTAGGATTTCATCAGTAAACCCCAATAACCTCCAGCACGGCAAACTTACTCGCATGGATATAGGACTTCCTCCAGCCAGGGTTAACAGCTGCACTACCGCCTCTTGGCTTCGCGTCCCTGACACCCTTCCCAGCGATCAAGTGAACCGTCAACCCCCCAGCAGAAACCAAACTCTCTTCCAACGCCCCCCTGAACTTCTTCTCGTCATCCAGCACGTCCCTACCCAACAATCTCGAAGCAAGATACTGCGTCACTCCCGCAGCACCCTGATCAAAATAAACATTATACCACTCCAAATACGATGCATACCCTTCCTTCGTAGCACTAAACTGCACAGCTCCGGGCCACCGCTTCTGAATAGTATCGTTAATCGGTTTGAACAGCTTGAGAATGTACTCTGGGTCGTTAACGTCCTGTGCCGCAAAAATACCCTGGATCCCGGCTACTTCGTCGGTACCGCCGGCGGGGTTGGGTGTTTGGGGGCTGAAGCCTGTATAGCCTGAAAGACCGGCGTCGGATAAAGAGGGGAACTGGGAGAGGACGTAGGCGAGGAGATCGAATTTGAAGGGAGCGGCTGCGGTAGTTGCTATTGTAAAGGCTGATGCGGTGATTTTGGGGGTTTTGTAGACTTTCATGGTGATGGATGTGAGGACACCAAAGGTTGAACCGCCGCCCTGGATTGTCAGTATAACCAGGCAGTTGAGTGGTCAGCGACTTACTCCTCGCATTGCCCAGAAGATATCAGAATGGTTATCTTCATTAATGGTCAGGATCTCTCCAGATGGTGTAACCATGGTCATCTGGAGGACTTGATCAACTGCAAGGCCATGCTTAGTTGATAAGAGAGAATGGCCGCCTCCGGTAACGTAGCCTCCGAGACCGACAGTCTTTCCGCCGCCGCCAACAGCTACGCGGCCATACTTGTCTAGCATGGTGTAGAGATCATACATCTGGGTTCCTGCACCGGCAGTAACAGCATCGCCGGTGATGACAGTCTTGGAGTTGTAAAGCTTGAAGGAGCCTTTATGGTAGGTTATGTCTTTGAGATGATGGGTCCAGAGGGAGAGAGAACCGGGGCCAATAGAGCGGCCGATGTAGTCGTGACCTGTGTTCTTGACAACGAGTCTGATGTTGTTCTTCCGAGCTATGGTTTGTTAGGGAGGTGTGTTTTTTGTATCATAAATACTTACCAAAGTCGACACCAATCTTGACATGCTCCGCCTTTGTAACATTGACAACATAAGCAGGATATCCACTTCCACTACATGGATAGCTCTCATCTGGGAGGCAAGTCCAGTTCGAATACTGATCATAAATAAGAGAGACAGGATCCTGCGTGTGAAGATCGTAGTGCTTCCACGCTTCAGCGACCTCGGGACAGGTATCTTTGTCATAAGACGGCCAGCCCTTGTGGCAGACAGCCCCAGGAGGAACAGGCGCAAAGAGTCTTCCGTCTAGAGTGTCATTAAGACGAGACCATGCTTTGTGAGAAGGCCAGTCTGAAGACCCAGGGTATGCCTTGCAGGCCTTGGGGACAGAGCCAGCAAGAACAGAAGGGAAGAGAAAGACAACGAAATTATAGAGACGAGTCATTGTGGACTGCGATGCACTGAACATGAACAATACTTGGAGTAATTGCTTACAGGTTTATATAGGCAGATACCTGAAATGGCCCCCATCTTGGCATCACATCTACTTCACCAACACGGTCTGAACGAGGGATCATGTCCCGAGACTAAAACAGCATTTCTGCGGCGTCGACGTCAGGGTCAGCGCGTATTAATCGGGTTCTGTAGCTCAGCCCTGCCAAGAGGGGTTTTTGTGGAGGTGGCTTGAATGGGGGATCATGATGCGAGATACGGGGGCTTCAACTGTCATATTTTGTGGAGGGAGGTTGGTCCGTGGGAGATTTGAGTCAGAGAATCATTTATGTTTTCGCTACCTTGAGCGCCGCATTGCCTGTATTGTTCGAGACATTTCTACCAACTCTCTATATGTTTCATATGTTTCACCTTGAGATGCTTTGCGACACATTCACAACTGAAGGAGTCTTCTAAGAACGCACATCGTGAATGGCTATTTCGCCCAATGGAGCCCCGAAATGCCGAGATCAAGAAAAAAACAACTCATTCCAACCCCTGTCACCACTCGCCATATCATCCCCAAAACAGCCTAACTCGACGCTCGTAATTAATGCTAAATCTCAATGCAGTAAAGACCAGGGCCAATTCTCTGCCCCCCCAGACCCCTAATACTTCCCCGTTTCCTCCTCTCTCGCGTGGCTTGTCGCAAAAAATGCCATCAGTCACTCATTCTTGTTAATCCGCCCTACGTCAGGCGTGTTCACTCCCTCAAAATGCTGCGGCTCTCGCTGCTCGTCCACTCCCTAGCATCCCTAACTCTCGCGCGCAAGTCAGACGGCGGAACGGTTTGGGCGACGCCGCATGATAGTTACTCCTCGTCGATTGGCGTCCTCGGGTGCAAAGTACGCGACATTGCTCCCTCAATTGAGCACAGGCTAACAGTCACCAGGTCAACACGAATCGCATCGCCTACTGGCCTTATTCCGTCGACTGCAACAACATCTGCATCGCGCTCACATACGAGGACCGCACCGTGCACCTCCTCCGCGTCGATCAATCCCAGGGCGCCTACGACGTTAGCTACGATGCGTGGAATTACCTCTACACGGGCTACTCGGCCACCGACAAGCCCACGGCCGGCGGTCCCGTTGAGATGACATACTCCAATGTCGACGCATCCAAATGCTCCGATTTAATACATACAAAAAAGAGCAGACTGCCGCTTAGCGCAGCGAACAGCATGAACTTTTTGACGTCGTGCCTCGATCGGAACGAGAGCACGTGGGTTGGCGATAATTACGTTCTCTACAACATCCTCGACTCGATATGCACGCTCGGATACGACGAGACGTGCGAGTTGGACTATCCGGCGGAGAACCAGGCAAAATGTCCGCATACGATGGGCGTACCGCACGAGCTGAAGGGGGAGGCGGTTGTTAATATTCGGTATCCGAGTGGTGAGAAGGTCAGCGCTGCTGATGGGAAGCCAGTGGATGAGGATGGTGCTATGGGGTTGGAGAGGTCGGGCGGAATTGCTCTGGCGGTTGTTGTTCTGTTTTCGGCGTGTCTTGCTCTTGGGATGTGATGCGCTGATTGATGCGATGCTAATGATGGTGGTGGAGGATGATAATGTCAAGATACCCCAGTGTTTTGTTTTAATACCCTTTCAATTGAGCAACTAATTCCGCATTATTAGTTAATAAATAACTTGAAGATCAATTAATGTAACAATTTGGTATCAACGCCGACATAAGAAAACATTTCCATCGTCAGGTACCTTTGTGTGGTCTGTCGCAACATTTATTTATTTGCCCAGATTCAATGCCTCTTTAACCTTGCCCATGGCCGATTGCTTTTTTTGTTCTCCACCCTCACTGGGTCCGACATCATCCTGACACAGCGCATCTTTTCCGTGCATCTATTGCTTGTTAGTATATGTATTCAATTGAGGACAGCGACATGCCTTTTGCTCTTCCATCTCAGCCTGGTGCATGATATCGTGGACCTCTTCGGCCGTCTCATCATTGAGGCCAGTTGGTGCCTTTGGGCCGGAAGATCTTCTTCTCTCTGACATGATATTTTTGTCTTGCTGTATTGTGATATGTTTTATAAGTCTCTTGGTGTTTAGATTGAGTCTGAGGCGACAAGCCCTACAGTGCTGGGAGGGCAGCTTCATATAACTCCAGCCATCACCTCTCGTGTCGTCATCCGACCCATCCCTCACGACGAAATGATGCTGGCCAACGTCATGTTGAACCATCGCGGGGTCGGAATGGTAACGTTGGACGACAATCTCGAGACCCCTCATCATCACAGTGCAAATGGCGCTGCGGCAACATCTCATTCCACCGCGAGTCTCGTTACTTGTAAGTACAGGTTGCAATCACATACCGTGACTTGCAACCCTCATCCTCCTTCAGGATATAAACGCTTCGTCCCGATACGTCGAAATGCTTAAAGTCGGCACGATGACATCGCTAAATGCTTACCGTTATCTTGTTGGTGTTCAGCTGTTCGTGTGCCATGGTGTGACTTTTGACGGATTGGATGGAAATGCCCGGACATGACCTCACCTCGGCAATTTCCATTGCTTGAGATCAAGTCAGCAACCATGATCTGATTGACTGGCATTGTTGTGGGATATGTGCTTCAATCTCGTGATCCATGAGCCATAGCTTCCCGCATCCCATCGCTTCGGTCACTCCCATCTTTTCATTGGGTCTTAGTGGGGGGCATTGATTGGAATTCGGTTGCAGGGTCCTTGAATTCAGGCATAGCGATAGAGTTATCTAGGCTCTTAGAACACGGGTCAATGTATTGTAGTGTTTGACTAATTACGAGCATTTGGAGGCGTAGTCCAGTGTGCTCAGTTTGAATCAGTAATGAGATAAGGACCGATATTGATCTGCGGGGACAGGCGGCCAAACGTGTCGTGACCTTGCAGCCTGAACACCAGTAAGATCTACGGGGCTAAGGACTACCAATCTGCTGTGTTTACATATTAAAGAAGCCATATCTCTGCGAAACGCTCATTGGAGCATAGTTTCGATATGTTTGACTTCATCTGATTTGGAAGTTTGTGCCTACCAGGAATACCGCTCATATTCAGTAATGAGGTCTTTCCAACACTCCGGATTGCACGATGATCAATTCAATATCGAAACCGATATATTCACACCAACCGCGTAAGAATTCTTGTTATTGTACTCAAGTTTCGAGTCGCAGTTGTTCGTGTCTTGCCCATTTGGTATCTTCCGCAGCTGTCTATCTTATCGCTGATAAGATAGCAACTCCACGACCTTCTTGGCAGATGACCGCCAAGTTGTAAGATGACGATGATAATTAAGATGCACAGAACCCGAAATTATCAATACGAAATTCACGGCATTTCTTCATTGCCAAACATCAAGCCTCACGGCTCCTATAGATCCGATCTCAATACGCGAGAACCAATAGACTCGGACCCCTAAAATTACACTCCATCGTTAGTGAGGCAGTGCAAATCACCACCAAAACCTTATCGCCAAGGTCAATCCGCCATCAACACCAAGATTCCCGTGCCGACTTAGCCGCCCAGTCCGGCACAACATTCTTGGCCAAGTGGACCCAGCTGACGTGTATTGGAGCCCCAAACGTGTCTTTTCACCTCTTGCATCAAACACATTTTCATGTCATTCACTTCTCTACACCGATCTCCGCGGTTGTTTTTCAGCGCCTTCTTGGTATGTTCCGCCGCGCGAGGGGCATTGCTTGACTAGACCGCGACACCAGACGGGGAGAGCACAGGGATCTTATAGGCTGGAAGATGCCGAGTATGGGGATCGAGGACAAGACGACGTACAACGACAAGTATGTCGTTCTGTACGATTTTGCCGAGACGGGTGAGTTTGAGAGGAGAGTATGGGGTGAGATGAGACGCTGATTTTGGTAGATCATGACACGGCTGTCAAAGAGTTCAAGACCCTAGTTGCGGATCTGGAAGAAACTGGTTTCGACGTTGAGGTCAGAGCGGGCTATGAACAATCCCTTCTTGTATTCGCCAAAGCACCGCGTGAACTCCTCGGAAATACTGTTTACAAGTCCAGGCAAGTAAACACCCTAACTCGGACAGGGCTTTATTGACAGAGGCAGCAGGGTTAAGGACTGGCTATACGGCATCACGCCAAATCATCCAGGCGGTGATAAAAACACAGTCGTCGATGGAGCTTATGAAGCAGAGGACATTCTCTCAGTCTACCATCTCATCCATTGGTCCAAGGACCTCGGTGGTGCAGGCATCACTCCCGGATTAGGGAAATGGGAGAACGTCAAGGCGATATTCCCCATTCATAATTCCAAGGTCAATCAGTCTTTGCTCAAGTATCTGAGCAGAAAGTTTTTCTTAAGCAACGAGGACATCGATCAGATTCGAAACCTCCATGGCTCAAGTGTACATGCCCCCCATTCCCTCTACGGCCACGTGCTTACAATCCCAGATCGCCTTTTACTTCGCCTTCATCCAAGCCTATCTTCTCTTCCTCACCTTCCCCGCCATAACGGGCGTCATCGCATGGCTCTGGCTTCCAGGGTACTCCCTCGCCTACGGCATTCTCACCAGCGTCTGGTGCACCATTTTCCTTGAGTACTGGAAGATTCAGGAGATTGATCTGAGTCTGCGCTGGAACGTCAAGGGTATTCAGCATGTCAAGGTCAACAGGCCGCAGTTCAAGTATGACTATGAGTATACTGATGAGGGCGGGCGGAAACACTATTACTTCCCTAGGTGGAAAAAGGTGGTGAGACAGTTGTTGCAGATTCCGTTCTTGATAGTGGCGTTTCTGGCGCTGGGGATAACCATCATTGCGGTGTTTACTATTGAGATTCTAATCTCTGAGACGTACGCCGGCCCGTACAAGGACTACTTGGTAGGTCACACATTTTCACTCACAAACTCATCTAACGTCCGCAGGAATATGTTCCAACGATTCTCCTAGCTGTATCTCTCCCCTACATCACCACCGCCCTCGAAAACGCAGCCGAATGGTTGACCGAGTTCGAAAACCACCGCACTGCCGATCTGCACGAAATGTCACTCACCCAGAAGGTCTTTGTTCTCAACATGTGCACAAACTACCTCCCCATCTTCCTCACGGCATTTATCTACATCCCCTTCGGCGGGACCGTCGTCCCCAAGCTCGAGGATTTACTATCAGCTGCGTTTGCTAGCATCGGCAAGAAATTCGTTAATCAGCCTTTTCATCTTGATGCTGATAGGTTGAGAAACGAAGTCATCGCTTTGACAGTCACAGGTCAACTGTCGGGTTTCTTTGAGGAGAATATCGTTCCGATGCTGAAGCATAAATTCTCGAATATGTATAGAGATTATCGCAGGGCGAGATCAAAGGGCGATATGCTTCTTGCGGTGGTGAAAGATGACCCTGAAGAAAAGCCTTTCCTATCAACCGTTCGAAACGAGGCGATCCTTCCAAAGTACAACGTGCAGGATGACATTGCGGAAATCGTTCTTCAATTCGGGTATCTCGCTTTATTCTCACCAGTCTGGCCAATCATCCCAATGGGCTTTCTCATCAACAACTGGATTGAGCTACGGTCTGATTTCGCAAAGATCTCACTGGAGCATCAGCGCCCCGCACCGGTTCGCTCAGACGGAATCGGCCCTTGGATCTACTCCCTCGAAGCACTAACATGGCTCGGAAGTATCTGCACAGCAGCAATTGTTCATCTTTTCAGTGCCGATAAGATCGGCAGCTCACTCGGAAACTGGGCTACTCTCCCCGTTACCGTCTTTATTAGCGAACACGTCCTCCTTCTCCTTCGATCTCTTGTGCGCTTCACCCTCCAAGAAATCGGGTCTGATCGTATTCGAGCAGACTACAACCAGCGCTATGCAAACCGTGTCAAGTATCTTGAAGAGCTGGAGACGAAGAAGCAGCAGTCTGGACTAGCTGTGCGTGAAGCGCATCGCGAGAGACGCAAGTCGGTCTTGGTGATGGAGAGAGATCCGTTCTGGACGAAGCAGGTCCATGATGGTGCTAGTGAGTTAGCAGGTGTCTCACTCATTGAACAGGTCAAGAGGAATGAAGCGTCAGGGGATCAGGAGAAGAAGGACTAGGTGCAACGCGCAACAGCATCAGTGTATAGATTACAGACCAAATTGTTTTCATATGTAATTCAAAAATGTATTTTATTAATCATTCATTCACATTCATTCTATTCTCTTCAATGCCTCGGTCGTCGGTATCTCCCATCGCCAAGACCCGGCCGAGACATTCGGCCGTCTAATCCGAAAAGGTTTTTAACTCTCGTCATCATTCCAGACACGTCCATCACGCCATTGTTACAGGCTGGTTGCGGGGAATGAACCTTAAAATGCCGGATGCGAAAGACTTGCTCAGCTCTCGAGGTGAGCTTACGAAACTCGCTTCTTGGTGCCTGTGTTGGGAATAGCGATGATAGAGCGCCAAGAAATTCCTTCGTGTTGCTAAAGTATAAGGATGCTCTGACGCCATGTTGATCCTTTCCCGTGATCTGATTGTCAAGCTCAACACAATACGTCAAGATGAGATTCTCTGATTTAGTCTCCACGGTTTTCGTGGCCCGTGCTATTGCGTTTTCTCATGATGCGCAGCATCGTCTCAATGATAAGATTAACGTTGCTGGAACCGCAGACGCTAATCCGAAATGCCATCTTCCCGCCCCGTTGAACCCCTCCGACGATGGGCTAGAAAGTTCGCATGATTTGTTCTCCAGCAAGAAAGCTCTCCAATCGATGGTCAAGAAACATCAATCCCTCGTCCGCATTCCTTCAATCTGCTACGATGACATGGGAGACCTGGATAAAGATGATAGATGGAAGCCCTTCAACGACATTCCAAAAGTGCTCAAGAAGGCATATCCTACGGTGTAAGTAAATTCAATTACACTCCGAATAATGATTTTAATAAGATTCAGACATAAACACATCACCCCCGAAAAGGTCAACAAATTCGGCCTCGTCTACACCCTCAAAGGCTCCGACCCATCCCTCCAGCCAATCCTCCTAGCAGGTCATCAAGACGTCGTCCCCATCGCCGAGGGAACACTCAATGACTGGGTCCACCCGCCCTTTGACGCCTTCTACAACGAAACAGACGGCTACCTCTGGGGCCGCGGCGCTTCAGACGATAAATCAGCCATCACTGCTGAAATGGCTGCCCTGGAGGCACTCTTGTCCCAAAAGTCCTTCAAACCGCGTCGCACGGTAATTCTGGCCTTTGGGTTCGATGAAGAATGCTCTGGCCATCGTGGCGCAGGATATATCTCGAAACATCTGGAGAAGAGATATGGAGAGCATGGCATTGCTGCTATTCTCGACGAAGGCGGTGCTGGGCTGCAGAAGATGGGGGATGTTCTATACGCGCTACCAGCAGTTTACGAAAAGGGTTATCTCGATATATGGTTCAACGTCAGCGTCGTCGGAGGCCATAGCTCAGTGCCGACGCCGCATACAGCGATTGGCATAATGGCCGAGATCGTTACTACCCTGGAACATAACCCCTTCAAGCCCGAGATCGCCAAGAACGGAGCCATCCATCAATGCCTCGCTTGCTTCGCCGAGCATTCGCCCCACGTCTTCCCCGATCTCACTAAGCTCGTCGACGGGGGTGATCTCCAAGGCGTTGCCAAGTTCTTGACCAAGCTGTCGCGCGACATGCAGTACATGGTGCAGACGTCGCAGGCAATTGATGTTATTTCCGGGGGCCAAAAGATCAATGCTCTTCCTGAGTTCGTGACGCTTGGTGTTAACCATCGGTACGCGCCACAGGATAGCATTGGAAGCATTCAGCACAGGATTGTCGGTTTGATCAAAGACATTGCTGAGAGCCATAAATTGAAAATCGAGGCTTTTGAGGATGATGAGGATTATGATGAGTATCTGGCTGCTAACAACCTCTCCCGCCAATGCAACAAGGATGACGAGCTCTGGCAACAGAGTCACAAGGGTACTTTGACCATCGCAGCGAAGAAAAAGTCTTACATAACGCCCCAATCACCAACAACTGGTCCAGTTTGGGACATCTTCGCAGGAACTGTTCGCCATTCATTCGCACCAGAGGCAAAGACAGTAGTCGCAGCCCCAGGAGCCATGACTGGCAATACCGACACTCGACACTATCTCAGTAAGTCTCAAGTCCAGGGTATTTCGCTCCCCAGCTGACTCCCCCTTCAGATCTCTCCAAAAACATCTACAGATGGAGCCCCGGCAGCCTCAAGTCCTTCTCCAACATCCACGGCGTCAACGAGCGGCTTTTGATGAGTGAGCAGATGAACATGGCAAAGTTCTACTATGACTTTATTCGTAATTTCGACAAGGCTGATGTCTAGGGAGAACATAGCATCACATCACATGTAAATAGGAGACCAGTTCTGAGAATGGTGTTTATCGCCGTTTATTCCCATGTCAAGCTTTTTGTTGTAATTCTTCCGTTCATCTGAACTTGTTCCGTTCCGTTTCCTTCGCGCTGGGATCATCTCCACTCACCTGTTACATCCGGCACTGAACCCCTGTGCGCATCATTTTCCACCAATCACTTCAATCCTCCTCCCTAAACCAAATTGCCAAGGCTGTGAGATGATCTCTGTCGATTGAGTTTTGAGAATTAATTGCAATCTACGATTGACTTTACATGGTCAAAAGCCCTACAAAATATTCACTATTAAACTCGTATTTTGCAATTATAGTTATATATAACCTTGTGTTGAAACGCCAAGCTGTTTGTAGTTGTTTCTGCAAACAGTTTCGCAATCTTCTGGCTCAATCGCCCAATGCGCTTACATGTCCGAGATATGAGACGTCTCGCGTAACTGACAAGACAGGGTACCTCACCAAACTCACCAAATCTCAAACGATAACTAACCCCCTTAAACAGTTCCTCCAAACACTGGTAGACGACCCAATAATTGTCTTTCGGCGTCTAATGCCAGGAACAGTTTCAGTTGGCGCGTATTGTCCACCGATATTCCAGCAATGAAGTGCACATCCGAGAAGCTAGGGATCCTCCCTCCATCTAGATAAAGCCAAGGCCTCTCCCTCCTGTCTACATCTCTTCCTTCTTTTCTCTCCATCCCATTCTTTCCATCCAAAGATCTGATTCTTACTTTTCGCAGCTGTTGCTTGCGCCTTTCTTTTCACTTTTTCTCTACGAGATCATTTCATTCTTTGCAGACCCTGGTGGTTTAGCTATCTTTTCGTGTCCAACTCTACGAAAATTACCACTATATCTATCAATCCTTTTTAAAAGCAACATTCAAGATGCGATCCTCCTTCTCTACCGCTCTGGCCATCGTCGCCGCCCTCCCCACCGCCTTCGCCCACTACAACTTCGATGCTCTTATCGTCAACGGCAAGGTCACCGAGCCTTATGAGTATGTCCGCAAGACTACCAACAACAACAGTCCCATCACCGACGTCACCTCCAAGGACATCATCTGCAACGCCGGTGGTCTCGACAAGGATATCCGCGCTGCTACCAAGACTCACGCTGTTTCTCCCGGCGATGAGGTTGGCTTCACTGTCGCCAGCGAGATGGGCCACCCCGGTCCTCTGGCTGTCTACCTGAGCAAGGCCCCTACCGGCACTGAGGCTTCCGACTACCTCGGTGATGGCGACTGGTTCAAGGTCTACGAGATGACCTGGAAGACCATTGGTGCGAACGGCATTGAGTGGGCCAACTACTTGAACGGCCAGTCCAACGGCATCACCAACTTCACCTTTACTCTCCCCAAGGAGACTCCCAAGGGTACCTACCTCATGCGCGCTGAGCACGTTGGTCTTCACGGCGCTGGTGAGAAGAACGGTGCTCAGTTCTACATTGGCTGCGCTCAGCTCACTGTTGACGGTACCGGTGCTGGCAAGCCTTCTCCCGTCGTCTCTCTCCCCGGTGCTTACACCGCCACCGACCCCGGTCTGCTCCTCAGCATCTACTACCCTCCCGTCACCAACTACACTGCTCCCGGCCCCAAGGTCTGGCCCAGCGGCTGTGAGGATCACACTCCCAACTTTGCTGGTCAGGCTAGCGATGGTGACTGCACCAACGACAAGGGTTCCGACTCTGGTTCTGGTTCTGGCAGCGCTGCCCCCGTTGCCAGCGATGCTCCCGCCACTGAGGCACCTGTCGCCTCTTCTCCTGCTACCGATGCTCCCGCTGCTTCTGCCCCCGCTACCACTGAGGCTGCCGGCGCTGCTACCCCCACCAAGGCTCCCGTTGAGCAGCCAGCCGAGACATCTGCTCCCGTTGCTACCAAGACTCCCTCATCTGGTGGCAAGTGCAAGGCCAAGCGCGCCGCTAAGCGAGCCCTCAAGGCTAAGCGTGCTCTCAAGCACTAAGCTGAGTCTGTATGGGATGGATGATTAAGTTTCTGATCTTTGCGTGGATGGAATGATGGATCATTACTGGATCCCACGTAAAACTTATTCTTTGTACATAGTGATTGAATCACGTATACATATATCAATTGACGTGTGAACAAATTAAAGTCTCTGCACTTTGTGACATGTTTCTCGTGGTTGTGAGGCTTTTACCCCGCATGGCATGAGAGTGAGACTGTCTTGGAGGTTGATGGTTCTCAAACATGAGTTTTGTCTCTGTGGCTTGCCACGTCACCGCCACGAAGTGCAGGTCAACACAGCCACAATACAGTCTCTCAACTCTCAACACCAGTCATACAATGCTAAGAGATAAAGTGAATCCATTAAAAATATATTCCTTTCATTCTTTATAGGTAGAACTCTAGTATTGGCTACCAAGATCTTACCGTGCCCCATTAAATATATCTGTAGTTCCGATCTAAAAGAGCTATAAATGACACTCTAAACTTCTCCTTGAACCTTATCAGACTGACCTGGCTCATTTCGGTCCTAATACTTATCCTTGGCAAACGAAGAAGCGACTATCGAAAGACCAGATTCGGCGTTTCGGATCGTCGCTCTCTCTCAGATGACTGGTTTAACTCATCGATCAAGCACGCCGCACCTACCACTGGACCCCTATGGCGTTATCTCAGCTCAAATGTCGCCATCAACGCCTTCTGCATCCCCTGACGCAGCAAGGTTGCAGTTTATGCATGCAAATCCGTTTAAACTATTGAAGCACCGAAGTCTTCTCGAACACACCATAAGAAAGGCCCTATGTGCAGAGATCGAAGCCTACTGCATATGCGAGATCCTGCTAGATAAAACGACTGCACTCCATCCTTGACGCGCGTCCGATGCATCTCTCTCAGTACTTCAGATTGCGCCATCGATGTATGAATGTCGCAAGATGGTATTGCCCAATTAAGCTTACTTTTTGAGTAGGACTATCAGTGCATATGTGAGGGAATGGCGTGGGGTAACACAGCATAATATCAGAGATAAGAACTGATCTTGATGCTACGCCGTTATCAGTAGACATCAAAACTTCACATCATTTTAGATAGTGGCGAGGATATGTATTCTTTGCAAGGTAAAGCTCTTAGTGTTTGAAAAATGACATAAAGTTCCGTCGGCACTAAGAAGTTGCCTCATAGTATCGATAGTCCCATGCAGCTTGTCAGTCCTACTATAACAAGTGGGAGAACTATTGAAGACTTCTAGATGGCTGCTTGCCAGTCTTAACACCACTCACACGTCTAAAAAGCAAAGAGAAACATTTACATGCTGCAAACCATACGTGCGTTAGGAGGCAGCCCGTCTTCTGCCTCTACGCCCTCGGTATGTGTATATACGACACCAACTTACGTAGCTGCCACCCTATAGACGAAGCGCAGATCCGGAGAATCTGACGCGGTCCACTCAGATCTTGCAGATATGAGTGGCGTGCATGATATTGAAGTTAATGGGGAAATGGATATGTGCCGCACTCCGGAATGTCAAAGAAGGATGACAGACACTGTGAATGGAATTGGCATTGATTTAAAAAAGACTAGACCTGAATTAAAGCCTTTTGTGTAATATATTGATAGATATTGTGGCGTTTAAGACATCTGTAAGATGACGGTAGCTGGAGAGCAGACCTGAGAGCCTTGGGTATAAGAGAGAGATGCCGGGGCTTGGGAATTGCCTTACTGCAGATTTAATAAAACCATAAGAAAAATACATATATTCAGTATGTTGGAAAGTACACAGCTGCTGGGGAGTCTGTAGCAAAACCAGACATCAAGTTGAGGATACCTACTTGGAGAGGCTCTTTGACAGCTTTAGTCACGGAGTCAGATATTATTAACCGAACACATAATACGGAGGGCAATTGTAAGTCGTCGAACTTGGGAAAATGAGATCCCGTGAGAAGTTTCGTACCAAGATTTGCCAAGGGACGACTTTTGCTGGAGTTGGGTTAAGTCCCGTCAGCAAGCGGAGAAAACACAAATGAAGTCATCTCCGCCCGCAAACATCATCATGACCAGTTCAACGGCAATTACCTCGCCACAAACTCTCAAGAATTAAACTCTAGGACTACGATCACAAGGCATCTCAAAAAGTGAACGCCCGCCAAGCCAGAGGTTTGAATCATCTCTATACGGCAATTACCTCCTCAATCAGGCCTCGTATTTCCCGCCGTTGACCCGATAGCTGGAACGACTGGAATGCGGGAACCGTTGAAAGTCAGAGACAGTGACCGGTGGCTAGAGGGTTTGGCGCCGTCGCCAGTCATGTCTGAGGCGCAACGCACGCTAGTAAAGCAATCAGGAACGCGCCGCTACTGGCATGCCGATCAGTGCGTAAAGCAACGATGTCTCAATGGAGTTACAAGAAACACCACATTTGAGGAGCAGCTTGGGATGAAGTGTATTGTTTACGACTGGTGAGGGACTGAACAGGTGGCGGACTTGTTTTTGGGCGTGTCGCAACCAACATGCAAGGTACGAATTTCAATCAATTGTCCACGTTTCTCACTGTAGAAAAATGGCACAGACGGTGGATGGACTTTGTGTCAACTGCCGTATCAGTTCAGTGTTACCTGGGCGTCATGATCACGAAGATTATACGAAGTCGACCTTGGCAAGCAGTTATCGTTCAAGGAAAATCCCATCAAATGGATCACATAGGGTAAACTCCGAGCCTCGCATCGCCAAACTCTAAGCTGCAAGGCTCTCAAGTGAACCTACCAGACAAAATCTCGGGGCATAGCTCAATACCCTACTTCTCAAACCTCAAGTCAACGACACTTGAGGCCCGACAGAATAGAGTATTGGAGGCTTGCTTACCCGATGTGACACAACACCTCTCCCTCCCATCCGGTGAATCCGTACTCTGGTGGCTTTTCTCAGCTACTAATGGTGTAAGAATTGGGTCAGCATGCAGAAGGACGGTGAAAAATACATCTACTAAAGGCATGCTGTGCTGCGATGCATCGGATGTCGGGGGGTATAATGACGGCATGGATATAATTCTGTTGGAGGAGCAGCTCAACATGGCCAAATGGGCTTACGTTAGGGCAACACAGTCATTGGACAATACCGTAAGACGCTTACTGCACGTGGGTCGTGTCGATTTCAGGCAATATGTTGAGAGGAGTCTGACTGCAGATCAGGCGTTTTCCAACAGCAATGGACTTGGACTTGTGCGATTACTCCTGTAGCCATCATGGATGACGGCGGGTAAACAGACGGTCAGCGACGTATCTGCCAGCTGATGATCTGATAGTGCCGTGATAAAAACAGAACGCCATGTGAAAAAAGCAACACTGAGCTGAAAAGTCAATCAGTGATAGACATGACATTGCAGGAAGCAAGGCTCGCTCGGACCTCAAGAAACATGCATTATCCTTTGAGCTCTACATGGATTAGAGCTTCAGCCGTGAAAAGGGAGAATCAGCCGTAAAAGAAAGAAAAAAAAAAAAACAACTCACAGTGGCCGTCATCAGCTGACCTGTAAAGCCAAGGATTCTACAGTTGTGGCAGAACAACTATTGTCTGCAGGCGTTGAATAAAGTTGCCAAACATTAACAAAGCCTCGTTAAAGGTAGAGTTACAGGGGAGAGGACCAGCCTCTCGTGTTCTGGGGGACCAATTGAAAGTGATGGCGCCCTGAATCGTCACAACGGGCGGATAGTTTTTCCCAGGCCAGGTCGATTCCCCCGCAAATAAGCGGCGGAAAACTTTATTCCTCGTGCCGTGATGATTTCTCGATGGCCTTTTTTCTCTCCTGATGCTAGAGCTGCGGGTGAGATTTGTCCCAGCCAAGCTTGGGTAGGTGTAGCGATTGAAAATGCGACTCTGACCAGGATCTGTCTTCCCCGCAGCTGGTCTGAAACGTCACGATTAGTCAATGAAATCTGCTCACCCTAATCTTGGCATATCGCATCTGAGTGTCATGAGTAAGAACATCGCCGTCATGGCAAGGAAAGTGAACACAGACTACCAAAGTTAAAAATACCCGAGAAACCAAAACCAAAAACGATCGCAACGGCTCTAACCCAGAGAGTATTAGTCAAGGAGTTATGCACGTTGGCAAGAATAGATTTCCCGTGTCTGCAAAGGAGCAGCCAATGGCATACGCGATCCGCTGTCTGGATATCATGATGAGCAGTGAGCTAAAATCAGGCCAAGCCTGTCCCCGCGATCGAGCTTATGGCCCTAGGCAAGGGTCCCCTGTCAAGGACTTGCACTGTAATTCGCGTGAGTTGGCGGCGAGGGCCACTACTGAGTCGACACGATGTTTTGCTCACTTTGCTTGCATCGGATCCTCGGGCGGGGTCCATGAAACAAAACCGGACTTTGCAGTGAGACATAGTAAAGGAAAGACACGGCAGAGCAAACAACCCTTGCATATCGCCAGTCATATCCAGTCATGCCCATTATATTCCGACTTTTCTTGGCTGGATACAAGGTCCCCTCACCCTCCATCGGTTGTCGGAGACGGAACAGTCGGGCGATGTCCCATTTCCCTCCCCCTCTTTCGGTGGACCACCAACACAATGTGGCTGCATGCTTTTCCAGCTCCTCTCTGACTGGTGCCAACCCCTCGCAGCAATGACATGTCTCTCTGTGGCTGCAGCTCTGGCTATATTTACCAACAGGCTACAAGCTGTTTCACTCATGCGTGGCTGCTCTGTCTGCCAATCAATGCACTCCTCGTATGTGGATGCCCCCTTTTCTGGGGCCTCGTATTGACCAAGATCGGGGGTTTTCACACTTGGCGAGCTTGGCCAATTGATCAGATTCGGATCTATGTACCTCCGCGCGCATACGCTTGTCTGTACCTGAAAATACCAAGACTCAGCTCGCTGGCAAAAAAATACGGGCGGGAATAGTCCTAGATCGCGGCTCCGAGACCTGACAGGGATCACATGCTTGTCTCACCCAACCTCACCTCTTGATCGATTTTCCGTTTTCCCCTGGTGAGTTGTCTGTGTGGCAATCCATCAACCTGCATTAGCCAGCCTTACAGTCACTCCTTAGCCTTTTGGTGCTGGTGCTCCTGCGCGGGGAATGACCCAGCTTGAGCCTCTCCTCCAACGAGACGTTGCAGCTTTAACACCATCTGCAACTGCAAGACCTCGTATTCCTCGATCGGTGTGATGCTTCCACATGCAGCCAGCGCATCCGCCGGGTGTGGAAAACGCCTTGCTGCGTCACAGCTGTCACTACCAAATCGTTACACTCACATGTATGCATGCTGTGCTACTATCTATGGGAACACCAGGTCCCATTCGGCTCGTCGCTCTCCGTTAAGTGATGGATATAGCCGACCGTCGAATTACGGAGATTATACTGCATGTCACTGAAGCCTGGTATACCGTCCCAGAAAACGCAGACAGGACGTAATTAGAAACCACGGCACAAATCACTAGCCTGGATTGAGTCGTCGCTATCGATTCTTGTCCGGTCTAGAGCCGGTTCTGTCTCGCGTTACAACAAGTAAGCATAATGTTGGGCCTGCTCTATGCCCCGTGCTGTGATGGTTTGTCTCCAGCCCAACCTTCTCGCCCCCCTGTCCTGCTGTGTCCGTCTTCCCTGTTCCTCGGGCGTGGTATATGCAACCCCCCTGGGCCCGACAGCTGGCATCCACAGTTGAGGCTGGCTCTGCCATGCATGTCACACTGCGAGAGGAGGATACGGTCTAAGAGAGAATTTAGCTTTGGAACTATTGCCTTGGAGCATCATGTTTCCCAAAGTAGCATGAGCTGACTTCCTATCTGGATGCTGGGATCATCTTGACCAAGGATGGACACCCAACCGTCAAGATCTCGTATTCCTTCTGCAGTCAGACATCTCCTACTTAAACCTCATGATATCCTCACCAAGTCTGTTTCTGTCTCTCCACTCTCAAGTCAGAAAGGCACTGGTCTCTCAACTCGACTGACCTCCCCCTTCACTCGCTCCCCTTCTTTCGTTTTCATCCCAATCCACTCTCGTTGCTGAAAGGCCTGCAGTTGCCAATCATGCATATCAAGTACCTCCTCATCAATCTTTTCGCCTTGGCCGTCTCGGTCAAGGCCCTCCCTGAAGCTGACAACGACTTCGGTCTTGAGGCTCGGGATGACTCCGACACTCTTGTCCAGCGCTGGGACTGCGGCAAAGATGCCAAGGAAGTCTACGGCCAGTGTGTCTGCAACGACAAGCAGCTCATCTGGAAAGACAAGAAGTGTGTCTGCCCCAAGGACACAACCTGGCAGTACGGCAAATGTGTGCCTAACAAGCCCTCTTGCCCCAAGCCTCAGGTCTACAACCCTCACTCCAAGAAGTGCGAGTGTCCCTCTGGCACTGAGTGGAAGTACGGAAAGTGCATCCCCAAGTGTCCTTCTGGTCAGTCCTATGACAAGGATCAAGACAAGTGCGTCTGCCCCAAGGGCACTGAGTACAAGTACGGCAAATGTATCCCCAAGTGTCCCTACGGCCAATCCTACGACAAGGACCAGGGCAAGTGTGTTTGCCCCAAGGGAACTGAGTACAAGTATGGAAAATGCATTCCCAAGTGCCCTGAGGGCCAGTCCTATAACAAGCACTCCGGCAAATGCGAATGCCCTGCTGGCACATCTTGGAAGTACGGCAAATGTGTGAAGGACTGCCCCAAGGGACAATCCTACAACTGGAAGACCAAGCAGTGCGAGTGCCCCGAGGGAACATCCTGGAAGTACGGAAAGTGCATCAAGGACTGCCCCAAGGGACAGTACTACAACCAGCACAAGGACAAGTGCGAATGCAACAAGGGCACTGAGTGGAAGTATGGCCAGTGCGTGCCCGTCTGCCCCAAGGGACAGGAGTACAACAAGTGGTCTCACAAGTGCGAATGCCCCAAGGGAACCTCTTGGAAGTACGGAAAGTGCATCAAGGACTGCCCCAAGGGTCAGAGCTACAACCCCCACTCCAACATGTGTGAGTGCCCCAAGGGAACTGAGTGGAAATACGGCAAGTGTATTCCCAAGTGCTCCAACGGTCAATACTTCGACAAGGACCAGTGGAAGTGCGTCTGCCCCAAGGGAAAGATCTTTGAGTACGGCAAGTGTGTCTGCCCCGAGAACCAGGTCGAGAAGTACGGCAAGTGTGTTTGCAAGGATGGTTTCAAGTTTGAGTACGGCAAGTGTATTCCTGAGTGCCCCAAGGGCCAGACCTACAACAAGCACACCAAGAAGTGCGAGTGCCCCTCCGGCAAGGTTCTGAAGTACGGAAAGTGTGTCTGCCCCGACAACCAGGTTGAGAAGTACGGCAAGTGTGTCTGCAAGGACGGTTTCAAGTTCGAGTACGGCAAGTGTATTCCCCAGTGCCCTCAAGGCCAGACATACGAGCACGGCAAGTGTGTCTGCCCCGCCGGCAAGGTCTACAACAAGTGGCACAAGAAGTGTGAGTGCCCCGAGGGCAAGGTCGAGGCCTACGGCAAGTGTGTCTGCCCCAAGGGACAGATCGAGCAGTACGGCAAGTGCTCGTGCCCCAAGGGCCAGTACTACGACCGCTGGAGCAAGTCCTGCAAGTGCCCCAAGGACCTGAGCTGGGACGGACACAAGTGCGCCTACGACTGCGGCAAGGACGCCGAGTACAAGTACGGCGGCTGCGTCTGCAAGAAGCACGACCAGGTCTTTGACAAGAAGTCCAAGACTTGCAGCTGCAAGCAGGGCTGGTACTGGGACCAGCACAAGGGCGCCTGCAAGAAGGGCGGCTACTAAAAGGTGTTGGATCGGGGGGAGACTGAGGGGATAGGTACTTGGTGGACGACAGCCTGGAAGAGGCTCTGATGATCTTACGAGAGATTGCTTTGGCTTTGCCTTTGGACATAGCACGTTTACTTCGTTGGACATCTTCTTTACACTCCTTATATACTTAACTTCATAGTGGATAATACTTAAATCGAGGACATTGCGGATCACATCTTTTGCCTTTGCTTCAGTGACTTTACTCTTTTGATCATGTTTGACTTGGAAACTTGGTGAATAAGTCAATGAAATCGCTGCTCAGCTTACACCGTACGAAATTGGGACTAAGTCCTAGAAGCTAGGCCCTGTTCACGACCCCCTTACGCGAGACATAGCTTCCATGAGACACGTTTAATGTGAGTTCCTTGTAACAAAGGAATTTGACATTCAATACTCCCCAGCCATGTAGTTAACTGTAATATGTATTTATTATATGTGGAATTTCCAGTGTGGAATTCATGCAGACCAGTTGAATACGCTTGCGATAGAAGAGATGTTATCCAGATAACAATTCTTGTACTGATGGTCTTGTTGAATGAATATTGCAAACATGGTCATTATCTCGGTTACTAACAGCTGGCCCTAAGCTTCAGACCAATTTGTCCATGAATCGAAAAGCGTCTGCACCATGATCAAGCCCAGCCATGTGAAGATCGACCAGCGCCAACGCTATTCACATAGCTCAACATACAGAGAGACAAGCCAGATAGAAAATAGCAATCAAATCAGAAAGAAAGAGTTTCATACAGTGAAACCAAGAAATCAGACAAGGAGCTACAATGCATGAATCATGGTAAAAATTATCATTATGTTTTGTTGGTTGTTGTGCCGTCTATGCAAAGTGATCTAATCTGACTGTGCTTGATTGTCCCAACATCAAGTGAACTACTCGAAACCAATAATCCAGTGATATCCGCCAATTATCAGAGAAGAAAACCTCTAACTTCTATAGACGCTTGCCATTCCGAAGACACCAGTTAAGGTGTCAGCTTAATCGACAATACAACAGAAAAGGGCCATTAGAATCGAAATCCAGCTCACACCCTTTTAAGAGCAGTGAACGACACCGTCGCTGTGAGTGTGGCACTCCTTAGGAGCCTCCTTGGTAGCACTAGGCTTAGCAGAGTCCGCCTTGGTAGGAGTCTCCTTCTCCTCCGCCTCGCCGGTGCATCCCACACCAGGAGCAGCAATGTCGTAAGCGTAAACGTCAATGGCGAAGTACTGAATAGCATCGCTGTCGATGACGCTCTTGGAAGGGTCGGTCTTGGCGAGCTCGAGAGCTTCGGCGTAGTCTTCGGCGAAGTGGTCGACGATACCCTCGCTGATGGTGGGGACGTGGAGGACGCGGTGCAGGAGATCAGTGGCCCAGAAGGTGTTGAGCTTGGACTGGGCGACGGTGTAGCCGAGACCGCAGACGGAGTCGAGGCTTCGGCGGATCTCGAAGGAAAGAGGGCAGATGACAGTCTCGGTGGTGGCGTTGTCACCTCGCCAGTGGCCAGCCCATTCTACAATCGTTAGTTACATATTCATAATAAATCCATAGTCATGACTTACTATCCTGAGTAGCGCAGTTCTTGTCAGGGTCATCGCAGCGGAACAGCATGCCCGACTTGTTGGCGTTGATGACACGATCATACCAGCCAATAGGCGTAGCAGTAGAACCGTTACCAAAGTACTTCTGCTTAAACTCAGACTCATTTCCCCATCGGAGGAGATGATCCTTTGCGTGCTGAGCTAGCTGAACAGTCTCATCAAGAGCAGTGACCAACTGGCGACGGAGGGTCGCATTGCAGGACTGGTGGATGGGATAGTCCTTGGCCCAGCCCTCAGACCAGTCGTAAACGCTGTTAGTGGCGGTGGTCTGAGCAGCAGACTTTGTCTGGCTGGTCTCTGCGCGGCCGAAGATGGGAGTGGCGGTGGCCGCTCCGAGGAGGAGGGCTACGGCGGTGGTCTTGAACATCATCTTGACGGTTGATTGTGGAGGGAGAGATGTAGCTCTGGGATTGGCGGATGAGGCTGAGAGGCTGAGGAAACAAGTGTTATGCAGGAGGTTTCGGATGGTATTTATACAGCTCTTCAGCGTTCCATCGTGGCATACAGGTTCCCCGATTCTGGGAAGAGCCAGCTACTGACTGCTGAAAATCCTTCAGACCCTGGTCTTGGTGTCTCTCGTGGGGGCTCTTGCAAGGTTTGACCGTTCAACCGGTTGATGGATTAGCAAACATAGCCCATCAAGAGACTTTTCAGTGGCGTCATATCCAAACATCCAACAAATCACATCGTGGTATTAACTGTTAGGATTCTTGCTAGCCTCGGTGGTTTCTGTCATGACATGTCTATCAGGGTTCTTGTTCCCACTGCGCGGTAACTATCAAGGTATCTTGGCACTAGGAAGCAGTGGATCGGGACCCAACGCTTATTCTCAATTAAGGTAAATAATATGCTTAACCCGCCGCTGCAACCTTGTTGGTCAGCTATGCTTAAATCTCTGCGTTCTTTTCCCCCACGGACTTTTCAATACTTTGCCTAATGGCGCGTGATCGGTGAGATCGTTTGCATGCATGGTGAGGCATTTACAGAGGCCCGGCTCGCGTTCCCCGACGAGTTCCTGCATGGATTGTTGTTTTTCGTGATATTATACGCTGCTGCCAGTCGATTGACAGCTTTGGGCCAGGTGGTCTAGACGGAAACCCGTCATCTTGGCTTATGGCCCACTCTTGGCTAGACCTCACAGGTTCACATCTCCAAAAAGGTACTCGCCGGTGCTGGACTTCCTATTCAAGAACAAGGACTGGGCGACTACTGGGTGAGTATTTCAAAATACGGAAACCTAATTCGACTAAGAGGATCAATGTTTAGGCGAAAAATGACTTGCTTGCTACTATCACATTGTGTCGAGCATAGATGACAAACTCGTCGGGCTTGGCGGAGGTGAATCAAATTAATGACTCTCCAATCGGCCTTATTGTCGGTTCTGAGCTTTAGGAGCCCGTTTTTTTTTAACTGCAATTCATCATTAATTAATTAAAGAAAAAACTTGTCGACGTCTTCGTTGGAGTTTACGAACGTGGGTCTTGCGAAAGGGACTAGGTTACCATTTTGACTCGTCAGCATCGGCTTCACAAACCATCAGCCCTAAGATTTCCATGATACACTCTGCTATTCGGAATCTCTATCTCTTGTCAGAAAATGAATACACAAACCCTCCAGCAACGCATGCCTTGCTAATTTGTCGCTGGTCTCACGCATTCTCTAAATCACTAGGCCTTGCCCATAAGCCCTCTGGCTCAGCACCCTTCGCCACCCTGAACAGCTTCCTCTTCTCCCTCTGCTCATTATACGTATCCAACCACTCCTTTGAATGCCCAACCAAAGGCTCAATCCCATTTTCAACAAGACTAGAATTCGCCCAGTCCAGTAAATCCCTCACGTACTCGACCTCTTCACCATCGCCCGCCAAACTATGAAACTTCCTCCCACGTCCCTTGCTAGCAACGCGCTGATCATATTCCTGTCGCAGAGACTGAATGTCAGGCAGAGACGTCTTTCCAGTGAGTACTCGAGCGAGGACTTGTGCTTGGAAGTCGAACAGAGAAAAGGTTGCGGTATAATATGGGACGCCGATGAACGAGAGTGATGGATCTTCGGTGTAAAATATGTCTTTGTGCAGATTGTGAACCATGTTTCCCTCAGAGGTTATGAGGATATCCCGTGTCGCGTTGTTGACGGATACATCATCGCGGTGATATTGCGCGAGGAAGGGATATGATGTCAGGTATCCCGTTGCCAAAACGACAGCATCGACATCATCGAGAACCTTTCCATCGCTCAAAACAACTCGACTCTTCACCCCTCCGGTTTCTTCATCCTTTTCTAACACAAATCTCTCAATCTCTCCAACATGCTCAACACTCCCAGGAAACATGGAAGGCGGCAGATCAAAGTCGCCCCCCCTAGTGCTCTGGATAACCCTCTTGGCCGTCTCACTCGCCTCACGGCAAACATCGAACGCCGAAGCCCCTCCACCAACAACTAACACGGTCTTTCCTTCAAACTGGTCCGGACGACGATACTGCTTCGTATGGATAACATCATCACCAAAGTGATCTTTCCATTCAGAAAGACCAGGAGTATCCGGAATGCGAGGTAGGTTATAATGACCAGTCGCCACAACGACAGCATCGAATTTCCAATTGCGTTCGATTATTCTTGGTTCACCTTCGCCTTTGAGGAGAGTGATCGTTCGAAGATTCCAGTAACTTTCGTCGTCGCTCTTTTTGACGTCTTCGACACGTGTGTGAAAGACTGTTGCATCATCGACTCCGAATTCCTTGCTTAGGCCCTGGAGATAGGTTTGGATTGTTTCATGGCCGGTGATGTCTTCAGTTCCCTTTGGCCACGGGCCAAGATTGCTGTAGAGAAGACTTGTAGGGACGTTGTTTCGAAGGCCGAAATAGGCGGGGCCGGGAGGAGAGAATGCAACGTCGAGAGCGCTGCGGTCTTGTGTGTCGAGGGGATGAGTGGCTGTTACTTTGGAGATTTTCTGACTTGAGGAGAATTGTCCTGGAAGTGAAGTCACGTAATCGCCTGCTGAGGGCTTCTCGCTGGGGTAGTCTGTGGTTGCTGCTCTGGGATCATAGTGCCATACTCCAGATGTGACACCGGATCGCTCGAATACAGTGACATCGGCTCCCTCTTTCAGTAGATATGCTGCCGCACAAATTCCGCTGACACCGGCGCCGATAACGGCGACTTTGATATCGGGGCCGAATTTGGTGGGCTCTTCGGGCGAAGGTGATCGATCACCGTTTAGGAAAGGACTCATATTGGCTGCACCGTTTAGAATATACCTGGTATCTAATTGTATTGCCAATAAAGGTTTTCTAAGTGCAATTTGTTGAGAGAGTCTACATGGGAAGGGGGATATGATATAAACCCCTCAATACCAGTGGTTTCATATGGATTCATCCGCAACACCCATTAGTCTTACGATTATCGATGTTTCTTGTCCGTTTATTTCTCTCTCTTATCTCCGTTTCCCCAGTACATCTCATACTGTCTCCCTATTGTGTGCGATTGCTGGCAGTTGACAGGTCGATAAGGCCCCAGTATGGAACCGTTGAGCACGCCATATCGCGAATTATGTCACAAAGGGTATAGCCCAACAATGTAATGTTTGACGTCAGACCAAGACCGTATTGTGCAATTGAGTGCTATTGGGAGCTTAGTAATTGAAGGTTGATTGAAAAGACCTGATTCGATGAGTTAAGGCTTAATGCTAAGAACTCAATATATTCGAGCCTTCATAAGTAGAGTTCTTGTACCTATCACCTTCGGTCTGTCACGTTCTGAAGACATTATTATTTAAAACTATTAGTCTTATCTCTAAGTATTCCATTGCTTATTTCAGTTAATACTGATTACTTAGCTCATTCCTTGCCGTGAGGTCAAAGTTTAGGCTACTCCATGAAGGAGGACAGGATATTCTTCTTCACAACATAGCCGACTACCCATCGACCTTCCGCAATGATAACTTACGCCAACTTGGAGCTGGCTTAATAACTCTTAGCACTCATTGACTAAGTTCTGTATGCTAATTTGAGCTCTCAGCTATAGGTCTGCTGCAAATAACATATCATGACAAAGCCTATGACCCCCCGCAATCTAAAAACGGAATAACCCTGCTCTACTAAAGTCATTTTCAAATCAGCTTCATAATTCAGCTTCGGACAATGTCCCAAATCCCGACAGATGTTTCTGGGCATCTGATAATTCTCGCTAGCCCAATCAAATGACCTCGGCCACTATACTTGATCGCTGCGCCGCAAAGGATTCGCGGGGCCGAGATCTAGTCATCACAAGCGCACGTAATGATGGCGACGACGGAACAGCTATCCCGCTCTATATCCTCTGTGAAGCCTGGACTGCTCAATGTCCTGCTTTCCATAGCCAATGATTTCTCAATGTTGCATTGCGGGATCTCGCAATTCTTGCATTAATCCCTGTCCAGTATTCAACGTCAGCTTATCTAAAAGTGCGACTCCACCTATGGGATTCAGCATTGGCTTATATGCATCTCTAACTCCAATCCTTCGTACATCGGATCATCAATACCAATCACGATGCTCTTGTGCAACCTAAATGAGACAAGTCTTGATTTCCAGTCGACGATCTAACCTCAAATTCGGGCCTCGGCAACTAGTTTAGCTGTTTCCACGTCCCCCTCATTTATCATGAAGATCGCCCACATGAATCTGGGGAAGACCAATTCCTCTTTTTCACTCAAACAAATCTCAATACCGGCTCGAAATGGCTTCAAACCCTTCTAAAGTCGGCCCCAAGGCCCTGGTCCTGTCAGCCCTCACCATAGGTCTAGGTGTCTTCCTCGCCCGTCCACTTAATCGTGTCACAACCGTCCTCGGCTTCTTCCGCACCCCATCCGCCACTGTCGTCTCCGAAGCAGATTTTATAACCATCGACGACACAATTGTCTGCGAAGACTTGCATCTTCATTCTGGTCTACTATACACCGCATGTGAAGATTCCTACGCCCCGCGGTTCTCGTGGTTTCCTGGTCTGGGCGTTCTCCACGATCCCCTCACGGCTAGCAAGTCGCGTGGGTCTATCCACGTCATAGACCCCAAAACGTTTAAGTCGAAAAGACTGGAGTTTGAGGGCTTTGAGGGACCGTTTATTACGCATGGTATTGATGTTATCGCTGATCCCAAAGAGAAGGATGGTGTTTATATCTTTGCTGTGAACCATGTTCCCAACCCAGACTATCTTCAGCATGTCGTCGATGGCAAAAAGGATGAGTTTTCCGGAAACAAAGCTGCTTCTCAGGTTGAGATCTTTCATCATCATATTGGATCTTCTTCGGTTAAGTACGTCCGATCGATCAGTCATCCTTTGATCCAGACTCCAAACGACATTGTTGCTCTGTCCCCAACCAGCTTTTACGTCACGAACGATCATCATTATCGCGAGGGTCTCATGCGACAGATCGAGGATATGTACTATGGCGCAAAATGGTCAAACACAATCTATGTTGAAATCACCGATGCCAGCTCCAAGATTTCAACAGCAGGGTTCAGTGCCTCCGTCGCTCTGACAGGTCTCCATAACAACAACGGTCTCGGTCACGGGCCAGCTCCCAACGAAATCGCCCTCGGCAGTGCAGCCAGCGGAGACATCCACATATCCACCGTCAAACCCGACCATACCCTCCAAGTCCTAGAGACGATCCCATTCGACACGGCCGTCGACAACCCCTTCTACTACAGCGATCCATACGCTAGTGAGGACAACGACAGCAGTGGCTATGTCTCCGCTGGTCTTTCAAAGGCCTGTGAGCTTGCAAACAGCATTGGCATTGACACTGCTACTGAACCAGTGACGGTATGGCTCGCACAGCGGAAGAATGAAAGTTGGGAGAACAAGATTCTGTTTGAGGACGACGGAAAGAGGTTGAGGTCGGCGGCTACAGCTGTGCTGATCGGGATTGATCCGAAGTTTGAAGGGGGGAAGAAGAAGGGATGGTTGTTTGTCACTGGATTCTATTCACAGCATATCGTT
Source organism: Fusarium miscanthi (assembly GCA_014898875.1). Classification (NCBI taxonomy): domain Eukaryota; kingdom Fungi; phylum Ascomycota; class Sordariomycetes; order Hypocreales; family Nectriaceae; genus Fusarium; species Fusarium miscanthi. The sequence goes on from JAAVUA010000004.1 coordinate 140,406, forward strand.
GCTGTCAAGGTTGATATATGATGGCCTTCCTGTTAGTGGTGAGAACGGATAGGCTCATCAGTAGCAAATATTGGATCAGAACTGGTAGGGAAATACTTCTATCGGTTATTGACTGGAAGATGGAGAATGTTCGCGGGTTACGGAAACTCGTCAAAGGCCGACATACACACACAAGCGTCAGGTCAAGGAGGCGTCATGTCATCCATAATCTAGTAGATGATAGACATAAATCCGAACCTTGGAGATCTAGCCTAGGCCTAATCCATTAGCCTTGATTCTTATTTCATCCAGTATTTAAACAGAAATGTCTGCAGTTGAAATTATATCTGTAGCCACTACCCTGATGGCATCAGGCGGCATCGCAACCTTGACATTCTTCGACGTGCTAGAGCTTCAATCTCAACCTGCCTCTCCGTCTCTCCCTTCTATCCAATGGCTATTCAGTCGCGGGTCACATGTGTTCGCATCGTGAGGGCTGTTCTTATCGAGGCCGGAGGAGCTGTTGGGATGTATGCCGCTGTACAGTAATTGGTTACGGACTTTGTTGAATTCCAACTACCTCACTTTATTGGGTTTGCCTTTAGGTCTGCAGAATGTATCTGCCACAGCATTCACAAGGTTACGGCGCCAAGACAAGCTTTATACAATCAAGATGAGGGTTTTCCAACTGCCAAATCCTCGATTGGCTGATGCCGTACTGAATTAAAAGATGCCATGTTACACCACCAGACTCATCCATTAAAGCCCTACCCCAGCTACCAACCGAAACTCAACCCGCCAACGTTTTCATGCCATCGATCCTCACTTCCCCCAAACTAGACCTCGTTACTTAGGCAGAATAGCCTTTCCAGCAGCTCGAGCCGCCTCAAGAGCACCTTGCAGACCATACTGAGAGTAAACGCCGTTGATTCGCTGCGTCGAGTTGAGGTTCTTGACAACCACGATCTGGAAGCAGGTAGCTGAACCTTGACGGGATCCGATGGTGGAATAAGCCAGGAAAATCTCCCAGATCTGCTCAAGTCAGCTATTTCATCATAAATCAAGTGACTGGAGATACGTACGCGGAACCACCGCACGCCATATTTGGCTTTGACCTTTTCGGCATTTCCAAGCCAGTTCCTGTACCATCGCCAGAGTGTTCCGGAGTAATGAATGCCAACAGTGTCAACGCTGAGCCAAGTTAGTGAATACCTCTAAAAAGTTCGAGTAACGTACCCTTTGACCTCGAATCCAGCACTTTCAAGACATCCGATGTAAAACGCCAGCGGCGTAGAGGCATCAGCCCCAGGAAAGATATACTTATTCAAAAACAGGCCCCAAATGAAATCCTCGTACTGCCAGGCCTTTCGGAACCCCGACATCTGCACATACATCGCCCCGTCATCCTCCAACATGTCATAACATTGCCGAAAGAAACCCGTCAACCGCCTCACGCCAACATGCTCCGCCATCTCAAGCTGCGTGATCTTATCGAATTTCTGCTCTGGAATATCACGGTAATCACAGCATAAAAGCCTACTCTGCTCCTCGCTCACACCTGCTTTTCTCAGCCCATCGTTTCCCCACTCGACCTGATTTCTTGCAAGAGTTACGCCAGTGACATTGGCGCCGTAGTTCAAGCTCGCGAATTTGGCCAAGGTGCCCCATCCGCAGCCAATGTCGAGAACTCGGTCGCCAGGCTTGATGTTGATTTTCTCACAGACAATGGCGAGCTTGTTGTCTTGCATTTCTTCAAGGGTTTCTTCGCGATCGGGGTCTGAGATGATGCCAGTGGTGTAGATCATTCGTGGGCCGAGAAACCAAGCGTAATGATCGTTTCCGCTATCGTAGTTTGTGCGGACTTGCTCTTCGTCCTGCGAGCGCAGATGAAGAATGACATCGGGGAAGAAATTGAATAAAAGATAATGAAATGTCTCGCTAGTGAAATTAAACGTCGCCCAATCGTGGCGATATTCAAGTATTTCAAGAGCGTCTGCATTGAGATCGACTTGGCCTGTGAAATAAAGCTCAAAGAATTTACTCATGGGGACTTTATGGCGGCCTGTATATCTCGCGCGAAGCTGGTCGGTTTTGAAAGTGAGATAAAACTCGATCGGTCGGCCGGGAAGATGGACTTTATCGTTGATTCGCGGGCTCAATTTGGACATGAACGTCCAAATGACCACTAGTACAGGGACAGTGGTGAAGATGGCGAGGAAAAGCGCAAGCTTGAAACCGCCGCCGAGTTTCCATGAGAGCCATTGGGGAACGCCGTAGAGAGCGACGGCGAGGAAGATGTTGGACCATTGTTCGTATCCGGGGCCGTCGGCGGGAAGCGGAGCGTTTTTAATAGCGGGAGACTATTCGCAGTAGTTAGCAGACATGGCAGGATCCAAATGCGACGAGACTTGCATTGGTCAAAGGAACGCCCGGATTCTTCCCGGTGGAGAGGACGTCAGCGGGCGCTTTGGGTGTTTGGATAAAGTCGATATCGCTACTCAAATGAGCGCCTCCATTCATCTTCAGGGCCATGGTCACAGACTCTTTAGCCCTCAATGGTGTAAAAGGGACAAAGCATGAATGAGGTGAAAAGAATGAAAGGGTAAACACGAGATTAAGCGGTCAAGTAACCCTTTTAATCGCACGGGATGCTGAGCTGATACATCAAACCACCTCGAAATGATGTGAGGCCCCGCTGCATCCGGGCCTCAGCACTGCATCCCTGCCAAGAATACTTCCAAGAGGGAAAGGGAGACGACAAAATGATGGACCAATGTAACCGAGATGAAGAGGGATATCATGAAATTGGGACGCGTAATTGGATGTCTCTGCAGCCTGCAGTGTATTCTGGTCCCTATCAGATTTATTCTGTAGCCTAATTTATTGGCATTTGGCTATGCCACGCTATGCCGCAGTTATCCCTGGTGTGACGTAGTCGGGCGGATGATATCCCCGGGCCCGAGATAGGTAAGGTAGCTTACAGTGATGCGTTCTGGGGAGATTTGCACGTGCTTTTCTGCTGATTCTGGTCACAAAGTTGCACGTGAGGCCGTGCCCCCACGAGATGAGCAGATCCTAAAGATAACGGTCCTAGAGAGACATGCAATGAGGTTGACACGCGGGAGATCGGCGCCAGGCACCGCGATTCTGACACGCTGCGCTAAACTCTATCTTGAAGTTTGGGATGGAGTTATGAAAGCATATGCCTATGAAAAGAAGGTGTGAAAACATCGCCATGTAATGCTTAAAAGGCAAAAGGTATAAGTTGCAAGATACTACGCGTGATAAACTTTCTCTCACACGTATTAGTTTTCTACTATTAGTTGGCGTTGTCGACTCGATCTATTCCTTAGGCTTACGTTGCATAGACCTAGGGTAGATGATATCTAATGAAACAGATGTACGTCACGGCGATACTAGGACTTGATCTTGGATGCTTGGGTTCTAAAGCATTGGATTCTGAATAAGTATTAAAATTTTCTATTGGTATTCGCTATTTACGTTTAAAAATATTGTCACCATGAACAAAACCTTATTGATTCTTTAGCCAATAGTCGAAGTGACAGACGAGTTCGACCTTGTTATGTTAAGACTTACAGTAGTGTAATATTGAGTAGATAAGCCTTCATATCAACATCTTTACCTTTCAGAACGTGTTTTTATTCTCTCGAACTGACAATTCCTCACCATTTCCTTCCAACATTCTTCCCCAAGAACAAACACAACATCTCCCATTCAACCAAAATGGACGGAACTCACCAAACCCAAGCGCAGACAATGTTCTGTACATACGAGCAACTCGACTACCTCTTCAACCATCTTATTCTACCCACCAAGTTACCAGGCCATGATGATACCTCGCCATCAAACGGAGAATTCCTCATCAACTTCGTACTCCAATCCCTCGCGCGTTTCGGGAAACTATCGGACCAATATGACGAGGCCGCAGCGAATCACTGCATCTTCATGTTGAAAAACACGCGGGATGCTCGAGATTCCGGTAATCTCGATTCTAGAAGTATCCAAAACTCGTTGAAGAGACTTTCAGAACAGGGTAAGTTCCGGAGCAAGCCTTAATCAATCCAATTACTGACGCAAGAACAGCGGACGCCGCCTCAATGTACCATATCACGGAGCAAAATGCGGGTTTGATAATTCGAAGATTAGAGAGCTCATATTCTTTCCAGACCTTTGAGCTCTCTCCTACTAACAAAGCAGCCATGACGACAAAAGGTCGTCTTATTCGCGAGTTTCCAGCCACCTATATTGAAGTCTCCGCCAAAGACTTCAACGATTCCTTGTTTCAAGAGGTCTTGACCAAGACTCTTGTCAAGATGAGTCATCAGGCTGTCGCAGAGATGCAGCCCAAGGTCAGGAAAGCACAGCAGCTGCACAACGAGGACCGCGACTCAACAGATCCTCGTATTGTCACTGAGCTGCTGACGAGCTTTCTGTGTGGCGCTGGGACACCTGGTGAGATTAAGGCGGTTCAGAAGAGGACGCGTGAAGAAGTTTCGTGGAATACTAGTCAAGATCCTTGGACGAGATCTCCGCTCTGGCTTCTTCTCCGTGTCGGTCTTCAACTCACCATGACGTGCCATCCGCAAGGGTCGGCAGACCTTTACAAGCGCTTCATGGTGTTTATGATAGCTCAGGCTCTTCAGATTGCTTGTGGAAAGATGTCTTCTAGTGAAATGATCCACCTGATGATGGCCAAGATCTCAAGACGGCTTTGCAAGCTTGGAGATATTGAGGATGCAGCGTGGCTTCATGTCATTAGGGATATCGTTTCCTCGGCCTCTGGAAAGCTGAAAGAGAGATGGATCAATATTCAACAGCGGAATGAACAGCCACTTGATCTTGATGCCTTGGCTAAGTTCAAGTTTGAAGAGCATACCGCCTTCTCACTGCCTGAACTCGACACCTTCATCGCTACTATCCCCCGCCGACAACACCTATCAACAACTAAAGAATTCAGGACCAAGCCCATTGCCTTGGTTCTAGACCCTCTTATCATCCCTACTATCAACGGTTCTGTCAACAATGACAACAAATCTTTCGAGCTCGCAGCTGTCGAGGCTTGGGTACCGGGTAACCTCAACACATGGCTTGAGCAGAACTTAAGTAGCGAACATTCATGCCACGGCCTGAAGACACTGCTTGAGCACTACCATATGTCAGCAGAACAATGTTACACAGGCCGTACCGAGAGAATGTCGAAGATGCTTCTGACTCTCGGTGAGATCTGGGTGGCTATTGATAAGATGGCTGTTCATCATAACCCCTTGAAGTTGAAATGTCGAAATGAGATTCCTCGACAGGTCTTCAGCGATCTCTTACTCCACTCGAAGACTGACATGGAGCGATTACACCGGTTGGAGGAATACCTCGACGATCCATCCGGAAACCTGAAGCCATCGGCACTCTTATCCTATGGTCAAAGACTATCCTTCGCCGTCGAGTACTTTCGACAATCTCCTAAGCTCCAAGCCAAGAAAGAGCAGATAGAACGCAATGCACAAGTTGACCGCGATAAGAGATTGAAGAAGTTTCGGGAACTTAAAGCAAAGTACGACGCAATCATGAAGAAATATGACGAAATGCAATGCGAGCAGGTCCTCCAGGTTCAACATGATGTGGAGTATTACATTCATCCCAAGACTAAGTGCAGACGCTGTGCTCTCCCCGCCAAGGCAAAGAAGCTCAAGATCAATCCTCACGAATGGCCTCTCCCTGCGGATGAGGTCGAGGCACAGACATCTGTCTTCGAGATGGATGTGCCCGTCACATTTGCGGTATGGCGAGACGCTACATTGTACTTCCTGGACAACATCTTGAGATTCGAATCTGCTAGCGCTGGAGAATATCCTCGCGCATCATTTCCCTTGACGGCATATAAGCCACTCGGTCCCTGGGTTGAATCTCAACGGCACAGAGTACAGCTCCTCTCTGAGATAAAGCCGCACTCGCAAACACATCGCAACCAGAAATCCATCGAGACCAGTACTGAGGCGGATGTCTGTCTTAACAACGACCTTCGCTTCCAGTATCATGATAGCTCTAGGAATACCTTCCTTACCACTTTCAGAGCCACGACAGAGATATCAAAGCGCTGCACCATCAAGCTTCCAGGCAGGGCACATGCTTTGCAGAGATTTATGGCTCGAACATGGCTCTGTGAAAATGGCGAAACACCCAACCAGGCTATTGCGAGTCAGTCCGAGTGTCCAGAGTACATGTCACTTGGAGAGTTCAAGGCTCTGGCTGTTTTGCCGTATGGATATCGTCTCCAGTGGATGAGTATTCTCACTCAGATTGCTATGCCGACGGTTGACTTCAATAAGCCTGAGACTACGTTGTTCCTACTCCAGATGATGTTGTAAGCTGGGCCGTTTGATAAAAAGGAGGTGGCAAGACATGCGCATACGCGACCGACAGAAGTGGAGTTTGGTTCGCAGATACTGAAGTACTTGAGTGCGAGCGTGTCAAGGGTTCAGGAGAATTGGGAGTCGTATACCTCGCTGTGCTCATTCACCTGCCTGGCCACCCGTCTTCTTGCTCTAGGTGACAAGTCTCTGTCAAAGCAGATTCTGGAGCTTATCACACGATGTCGGGGCATCTCATACAAATGGGTGATGCATCTGTTGGTCAAGATCCAAGATATCAAGAAACGGCTAGTCGAGTTCAGGTTTACAGACTAGATCCTCTCCTTCGCAGGATTATACCCAACGACAAGGTAGAAAGCAAATTGTATCTGGCATATCTCCATGGCCTAACATCATACTGCCTCCCGGATCCCTTCATCCAGCGCACTGGAACCGAAGAGGCTCTCACGATTCTTGGTTCCGCTTCGGTCAGAGCTCCTACGGCCGTCCCCAAAGCGGCGTATACAATGCTGTCAAATATTGCTCAATTATCCCCGAAGCGGTCATACTATCCCGCTGATCAACGAGAGATACAGCAAGTCCGGTGGCGGGAGGACATGAGTTACATATCCCAAGATGACAGATTTGGGAAGGAAGTTCAGAATATCTTTGAGAAATATCGCGAAGTTCAGTTCTTGTTTCCCAAGGACCCTCTTCCATGCCTAGAGCTACAACGCTCGGTGATTGAGTTAGTGGATCGAGCCATTCTTCGAACATCTGGGACTCGAATCTCTGGGTTTGGCGCTGAAGACTTTACGACTAAACACGATGTCATGTACAAAACAAGGGAGAAGAGCAAGTCGCCTGAAAGATCTGTACGCACCGTAGAGATGGCGTACCGAGTCTACAACAGGTCTTCCACACTCTCCAAGCCGGTATCCCGCAACCTCGGCAACCATCTACTCAACTTAATGACGACCGAGGAACGCCTCAACACCAGGGGGTCTTGCCCAAGAGCAGGATCGACTACGACTCGTCTTGGCTCCAAGGCCCTGCATCATACCTATCTACAGTCTGGTTTCAGCTTGACAATTCGTACAAGAAGTCAGTCGGCTGGTTTAACAGGTTCGAGCTGATGATGTGGATGGCCACAATGTCATATTCCTCAGAGTACGACGCCCAGGTCGCCCAGGCACTGCTGGTGCTTACCCAATGTCGATCATTATCTGACAGCCAACCACTCGCTGCACCATTATACAACCTATCAGCCGGATGCAACTTTGAAGACAAAGACTTGCGTGCCGCAATAAGACCGTATGTTATCAGCTTCGGGAGCAGTCCAGATGCTATATCTCCTCGTCATTTGGGCGAGACAGCCAGCGATGCAGCACACAGACGGAGAGAAGAGTACAGAAAGAGGAGCTCCAAAGCCGTCGATATGTTTGTAAACGACATGAAACGGCAGTGGCCTTCTACTGATCCAGAAGAGCCGGAATACCCAAGAATGGACTTCGAGTCTTATATCAGGATGGAACCTGCCATGGAAAGTGCTCTTGGAACGTGGAACCAGTGGCTGAAGAACATTCGCCTGAAGCTTCATCTGGAAAAGACTATCTCTTCCATGAGAGATGACGTACCAATCGGGTCCATACAAGTGCAGCCAGTACTACCAAGGACGTTGATTTCCACCAAGAAGCCGCTTTCGAGATTCGTGGATACATCAGATCTTTTCTCCTCATCGGGCATCATGAGCCACAAGGTTCCTCCAACCCTGCATCAACTACTCCGGCAATCCAACAGGGATAGACAGAGCAATACGCTCAGTAGTAGCATTGACAAGCTTGATTCTAAAGCTAAGCTTGACTATGAGCATCGATATTTGAGAGAGCTTAAGGATAGTCTTTCGAGTTTGCACGGCCACACTGAATCTGATCTGGAGGAGGAGGAGCTTCGCAAGCTCGCAGGCCTACTCGGACTCTTATCAACGCCCTGTCCAGTGGGTGTTGACGGGGAAGAACGAAGAGGGTGCTTCTCGGGTGGTGGTCATAAGTCCATTCGAGGCTCAGCACTTTCTTCCTCTTATCGAAGAGTCAGAACATGTTGCTCTCCACCTCTATGCGCCTAGGGTCAACCTTGGCTTCGGGCCGCTAGACGACCTTCAACTGTATTCCGTGGGGAAGAAGGTCGTTGGAGAGATACCGAGGGACATCATTACGTTTCTCAATCTCTTCGCCGGGCAGCTTTACCTCTCGTCATATGATGACTACAAGATCGTCTGTGAGTTACTTGGTTTGGCGTGAGCCAGTACGGACAACGGTGCCGTTGGTGGTAGCGGGAGTCATGTGCTTTCACGAAGAGCCCTGCGACGTTTCTGAAGGAGCTGTTGGAGAAGGTCAGGCTGGACTGTGGGACTATTGATAAGACGGATATGGGAAGGGTAATTGAAGGAGTGCGCTTGGTTGAGGGTGATTTTGATAAGAGGCATACTATTTAGTGTTTCTGTGATATGTGGTTTATTGTTTGTTTGACTCAAATGCAAAGATAGACAATGAGAAAAGAGGTACATACCAAGGTTAAATACCATCTGTTTAGTCGTCACAAGATACATAATGAGAACTCATGAACGCAATTGTAAAGCTGGTAACATGATCTTATTCCTGCTACACCATCCTTTAAAATGCTTCCCAAATAGGAAAATAATAGGGCTGAAATAGACTTTTGTGTCGGTAAGGAGCTTTGAAGCTAAAAGGAAATTAAATACCGAGCAATTATCCCCTTGGAGTAAATGATTGTTTCGGATTTTTCTTAGGGGCGAAGCGCACTGTGCAATGAAAGGGCTGGTTCAATTGATCCCCACTCTTGAGCTCTGCGCTTGCAATCTCAGTCACGCGCTAAGGTGAGATACAAACTGAGAGAGGAGAATAATAAATTGTATAGGTCATGAAGAGCGACCATATAGTCCCAACGGTATTAAGCATACATTAAGAACAGTGAACTCATACGTCAGTTGATATTCCAGGATATCCACTCGCCCATCATGATCATGTCAGCGTCTGCTTCAATGGGAACCAGGGTTGCGCTTACGGTCAGAGACGTTAGCATGCAGCTGATTGTAGATCCCGAGCGAAGATGTGCCAAAAGCCCTTAATTGGCTATTTCAGAACCAAAGCGGGCTTCTAACTGAGAGAGCGGCCGCCGCGTTACATCGATATGCGGTGAATCAGCAGTCAGCAATCAGTCATCCCCAGGAGTGCAGAGATATAACCACAAAACAAGAGCAACGTGAATCTCAAATTGTATTTCTGTAGGGTTAAAGACACTGCGTAGCGATAATGGGGCCGTCAAATCTGCCCTTGTTACAAATAGTAGCTTTTGCTGTGGTCGCCCTTTGCCTGCAATTTCTCATCAAGACTTTGCTCCGGCCGTTATTCTCAGAGTTACGACATCTTCCTGGACCGAAAGTGAGATTTTTCTCCCCCGAAAGAACGCATATACTTGAAGTATCTAGAGAGTACTAATTTGACAAGAATCACCAATTCTTCGTTGGTCATGCCTTGCGCATTCTCCGCGGATCAGGACCCAATGATCTCTATCTCCAGTGGATGCGGCGTTGGCCGAACGCTCCGTTCATACGAAGTCTCTCTTGGCTGAACTCGGAGGTTCTCCTCGTAAATAACATAGAGGCATGTCGCGAGGTCCTCCAAACCAATGCTTACCGCTTCGCGAAACCGGCATTCTTTCATACGCTCGTCGGAGAATTTCTGGGCGTCGGTCTTCTGTTCAGTGTCGGTGAGCAGCACAAGCGCTTGAGACGCATTACAGCAGGCAGGACTTCTCTTCCGTAACATATGATCGTTGATACTAACTGTAATAGGGCCTCTATCTCGTCCAAGCATTCGGAAGCTATTCCCAACCTTTATGACATATTCTCGCAAGTTGAACAGTGACATTGATGCGGCGATACAGCAAAGCAGTAATGGAGTCTTGGAAAGTACGCATATACTTGTGAATTTGCCTATCAGTCATCATCTGACAATCCCTTGCCAGTCGAGGCCCTGCTTACAAGAGTCACACTTGACATAATTGGTGTGTCTCTAGTTGGCAAAGAACTTCGAGACTTTCGGTCAAAGGTCTCTCCTTTATCATTTGAGCAATGCTACAATGGTATCTTGGTACAGCCACTTGCCGGACAGATCATAAGCTTCATCAATCCCTTCATTCCACTCCGTTGGCTACCTGTATCCGCAAATCTCAACTTTATCAAGGCCAAATCGGCTCTCAAGGGTATGATGACAGAACTCATCGAGCGGCGGACGTTCCAGGTAGCCAAGGCGAAGGAGTTGGGTACAGAAATTGAGCTTTCGGATGATTTGTTGACGAGAATGATTGAAGCAAGTTCAGTTGAGAACCAGAAGTTGTCTAAAGATGAACTGATCGATATCGTGCGTAGCAGCCCTGAATTCTATTGGAACCATCGCTGACTAAACTCGTAGACTATGCAGGTGATCGCGGCGGGACACGAGACTACAGCTAGTGCCCTTCTCTGGACAACCTACGCCCTTTCCAACGATCAAAATTCACAGGAGCGGTTGAGGAGTGAGATAATCAGTCTCAATGCCAACGACATAACCGCCAAGTCGATAGACGAGCTGCCGTACCTCGACAACGTAATTCGAGAAGCCCTACGCCTGTACTCGCCTACTCTAACCATCCCATGGGAAGCACTTGAAGATATCGACATAGCAGGCGTCAGGATTCCAAAAGGGACCACGGTTCAGCTCGTTCCAGCAATAACGCAACTGAACCCCGAGATCTGGGGTCCCGATGTGGATACCTTCGACCCCGATCGATGGGATTGTCTGTCTGGGGATGCCCTGAGCCCATATGCTATGGAGACATTCTCGAACGGGCCTCGCATGTGTCCCGGTAAAGCGTTAGCTTTACTTAATATGAAGGTCTTGTTGGTAGGGTTGATTCGAGACTTTAGGATCGAGAGTATTGGAGATGAGAAGGTAGAGTTCAGAAATCCGAGCTTGACATTGAAGTCCAAGAGGCCACTTCAGTTCAAGGTACAGCGTGTTGGAAAAGAGCCATGATCTTGTTGAGAGGCAGCAAAGGTCGAACGAAGGGTCAGACAGTGGTGAGATGGGGGTAGCTGGTAACAAATGAATAGTAGTGTATTAGCGGTCCAAGGGATAATATTGCCAATTTTAAGGCTCATAAAATTAAGAACAGATGTTGCGGTGTTGCAGTTCATCTACCGTGCATGACAAGGCCATCTGTATAAGTCTTACTGCTCTCAGTGTAGCCGGTCTTCGAAGCCATGCAAACACCGCAAGTCCCATTTAGACATTAGGCCATTATGTTAAAATAATAAATCATACGATGCTTAGGGAAAGCAATAGTCGCTTGTAGCAAAGGTTCTTGGAAGCTCTACTAAAATTAGAAGCTGAAAAAACCAGTCAGCCACAGACCGCCAACTCACCAGTTGCTGCAGTGATTCCGAGCAGACCACTACCAAATTGAGCATCAATTCTCAATATTTTCTGCGGGCCAGACCGCCTTGGCGAATGCTTATGCTAAACCTTGTTCAAAACTCCCAATATTCTCAGCACTAATGTCGGACCATCAGAAGTCCCATCAGCGCTAAGTTTTCAGCTCGAAATATGGAACCCTTTTAGGAAACTTCATTCTTTACTGTGAAACACGGATTTTTTTTATTAAGTCTGGCCAGATCCTCACTTTTAAATATTCCAATTCTTGTGTCTTCTCATCAGTGATAGCACTGTCACCTTGATTTTGAGAGCCTCGTTTTCGCCATGTCAGACGCCGGTCGAGAAACTCCAGTGGAGACCAAGCCACTCCCCGAAGCTCAGACTAGACAGAGCTTCTCAGGCCTTGACAGTCCCCCGGACCAGCAGTACTTGCCCTCGCCTTCGCCTCCAGCAGTTGACGAGATGAACGATAGCAACTACTTTAGCGGACCCAGGGATCTCCGCGGCCATTCCAAATGGCCTCTCATCCTCCAACTCCACGGCTCAATCATGCCATCGCTCATCATCCCTCTCTTCCTCGTCGCATGCTGGTCCACTGCTATAACCGTCATCTCCAAGAAAGTCCACGACCTCAGCGTCAATTCCGTTCTTCTCACAATCCTCGGTTTCGTCGTCGGTCTCAGTCTCTCCTTTCGTTCATCAACTGCCTATGAGCGCTACGCTGAAGGTCGTCGATACTGGGGCATGTTGGCCACGGCATCTCAAACCCTTGGGCGAATTATCTGGATCCATGCCTCGGATACTGGAGCTGATGGCAGAGATGCTCGCGAGCTGCTCGTCAAGAAGCTAGGAGCATTAAAACTCATCGCTGGATTTGCTGTTGCGCTGAAGCATACGCTTCGATTTGAGCACTGTGCGAGTCAACCTGATATGCAACCCTACATCGCTCATCTCGACACCTTCTCTGGACGTACAACAGCTATGCCGAGGCGAAGAGTTACCAACTTCAAACAGGTGGCTGGTGAATATCTAGGACTCTCATTTGCTCAGAGTGATCCACGCAAACACCTCAAGAGAGCCGAAGAGCATCAGGGCAATCTTCCGCTCGAGATACTCAACCATCTGGCCATTTCTGTCGACTGCCTGGTTGCAAACAAGCAGCTATCCGTCGCCATCCACCAAACTGTCGCGTACAACCACATCACCATGCTCAATGATGTCGCCGTGGGTTGCGATCGAGTGCTCAATACCCCCCTGCCAATCGCATACACCATTGCCATCAGTCAGATCACATTCGTTTATGTCATGCTGTTACCTTTCCAGTTGACTGGCCCCCTTGGCTGGATAGCCATCCCAGCTACCATCACAGCAGCATACATCATATTCGGTCTGTTGTTCATAGGACAAGAGATCGAAAATCCCTTTGGTCGCGATGTCAACGATTTGCCACTTGAGACCTTCTGCGATCAGATCGCAACCGACCTTGACATAACCGCTTCGTTTGATCGCCGTGGTGCTGACCACTTCTTGCTTAATGGAACACCGCTGTACCCTATTAGTGCTGCATCGGGTAATGCTTGGATGGATAGTAGTGAGGAGAAGATGAGGGAAGCTATCAAGACCAAGCCTCATGTTTTGTTCAACTGGAGACGCCAGACGACTCGTGGTATTACCACTAAGGAGGTGGATGGAAACATCGTGTAGATGCCCATTATATACCTCTCGCGGTTTCTAGTCAGTGAACAAGGCCAGGATCAGATCACGCAAATGAATCTACCTTGAATCTAGAGATAATACGGTCATATAGTAACTATTGAATACAAAGCATCCCCAGTTCTCTATCTTACAGTAAAGTCTCACCATTGACACCTAGTTTCACCTTCTGGCAGTAATACTTGTCCTTGCTCGTAAAGTCCAGTTGATGACAGCCCTTCACCTTTTTGCTAGGGCTGAAGCCTCCTGTTAACTCTTAACCGTATCACAACTTGCAAAATCCAAAACTCTACCTAATTTATGCGCCAGATGTGTTATTTGCAGTACAAACTTGTGGCAAAGAGCTTAAATCAGCACACAGAACTTAGCACCCAGTGGTATTTAGCCCACAACTCTCATCGCTCTACAAGGCTTGAGTAAATCCCCGAATTGCAAGCTCGGCCACCAACTGCTATCTCAATTTTACTCTTGCGAATTCGGTTTCGCGTCGTGTCTAGCTCTCGAAAGAGGTATACAAGCTTAGGCAAGTCACCATAAGTTTAGGCAACTCATCATAAGCTTAGGGGTCTGTTTCTTTTTCTTTCTTTATTCAACTATCTTACATTTCTTAGCTTTTCTTTTCAATCTTTTGTCCCTTCCTACCGGTCCTTGTAGAACTCAAGCTAATCATGTTCCTTCACAGAGATTCATTCACCATTTCTTATACTTGATGCTCATTAAGCGGTTGTGCCATTAGCAAGTTTTTCTCCAAGTCAGGGACTTTCCCAGGGTCAAGCATTAGCCAGACTAGCTAGAACTTTATGTAAGTACCAAGATCCTTGTGAATTAATATTATCATTGCCTATATGTTGACAGGTGTTGTTCTTAAACCTCACGAGCCCAGCCCCTTGGCCTGACAGCTTCCCTAATGCTATGAGGCCATGCTCACCTCGTATCCATAGTCACAGAACTGATCTGCCCACTTTGTAATAACGGTAGCAGGTTCCCTGGATCCTCCAGTATTTTTATCCTTTCTTCCAAAGTCTCCTCGCCATCCATCATCTCCAGTTGTCGATTATACAGTTCCTTGACTTCTTTCCTGGTCGCAATCATCTGCTCACAGTATAACTGACAATAATTCTCCAAACTCTTGATCCGCTCTTGCAAAGCTTCTATCACCTGCCAAGCAGCCGAGCTGTTCTGATACGAAGCCTTGAGCTGGTTTTCCGCCTCTTCCTGATTTCCCTCCACCGTCTCTTCCAAATCGCTTATGCGGCCGACGAGATTCTCAAGTTGGTAGCTGCCTTTCTGCTGGAGTTGTGCTTCTAGCTCTCGTACTCGTTTCTTGAGAGCCGTGATGTCGTCGCTCGTTTTCAGGGATGTTGACGAATGGAAGCATGAGAAATGACCACAGTAACATGTCGCGCCAGGAAGAGATGTGTTGTGGTGAAAGCCCATGCATCCGCAGCGATGGCCTTTAAGTTCTGGCATTGTGAGGATATATCGACACTGGCCCTGCGGCAATTGCGCGACATCTCCAGGTGGTGCTGAGGCTGATTGAGTGGAGCGATGGAGATCATTTGGATGGGGCATTTTTGATGATCGACGAGCACTGCAGTCGGACATTTTGACGACGAACAGGACGGTAACACAAGGACGGAAAATAGAGAAGCAAGTAATTAAAAGCACTAACTCGGCGGAGATTTCCATTAAATGGGTGGTCATCAGCGATTCCGCCACCAGAGACGACCACGCGACCCCGCGAACTTGTCGGTTCGGAGTCAAGCCCGAGAGGAGAAGTGCGTGGGGGTTCCCAGATGGAGCCCAGTGACATGGCTACGGTGCGAGCGTGGCCCAAAAGGGAATTCTCTCGAGTCATCAATCGGCACTAAAAGAACATCCCACGATCTGAGGAGAAATGGGGTTGCAATGCGGATTTAAGCATTGCCGTAGTTTGCCGACGCGCTGAAGATGTCTTGATATGGTGGAGCAAAGGCATGAGGGGAAGCTAACTTATCACCGAAGAAGCCAACACTTGAAGGGTACAGACATGGGTAGAAGACAAGAGCTATTCGTTTGTGTTTTATGGCTGACTTTTATGTTCTACTGGAAGACTACCTCACTTGCTCTCAGCACCCATAAGTCGCTTGTTGATAGCCAACAGGATTGTGTACAGAGTCTCAATCGTCGCAACATCAATACCAAGCTCCCTCCCCTTCCTGACAGGGTACCCCAGAATGACCTCAACCTCCATCGGCTTGCCATTCTCATAATCCGTCCTCATACTACTTCCAATAGGCGGCATGGCCAGAATCTTGTTCAGAAGCCTGTCAATCAGTTCATACTTCAGCGGCACACCGAGCGCATTGGCAACATCGATAACTTCCTTCATAAGCTTCCTCGTCATGGGAGTCGACAGGTCTGATGAGCTGAGCCATGCATGGGTATCCATGAGCGTGAGGGCAGTGAGAGAATTCCACGCTGCGTTCCAAACGACCTTCTCCCATCGCTGCACTTGAATGTTGGGCACAATTTGGAAAATAGTCTTGCCAATCGACAGAAGTGATTCGAACTGTGCGAGGTGTTCGGTATCGCGTGATTTGTCGCCGGCTTTGTTAGGGTACAGCCCAACTTGCATATCCTCGGATGTCGTATGATTTATGAAACCAGGCTCAGGCTGTTTTGCACCAACCCATGTCTACAGCCATTAGTAACAAGATGACAGGTCAAGGGCATTCACATACAACACATGAAATTATGGTTGCACTCGGGAACTTTTCACGGAAAGCATCCTCATTGCCAACACCATTCTGGATGATGACGATTGAGGTGTTATCACCAACGCCGGGGGCAATATCAGCCGCAGTATTGAGTTGGTCTACTGCTTTATTGGTGCAGATGATGAAGTCGAATTTCTGACCAGCTTCGGCGACAGTTCGACAGACTATGGTCGGGATGAGAGTAAGTCGATTATGATATTAGGCGTTACATACCCTTGTGAAGTTTCACGTGGTGTTTCCCATGGTTCTGGCTGTTAATTGTGATACCATTCGCAGATACGGCTTCGAAGTTCGATCGTGCAACGGCGGTCAAGTGAACGTGTTCACTGCGGCTTAGAATGAAGGCATAGAAAGACCCGATCCTTGACGAATGTCAGTCATGATCTGATCACGGTCAAAGTGAACCTACGCTCCAAGGCCGTAGACGAGTACTTCCAATGACTTGTCACTCATCTTGAAATGGTTTCAGAACGCGGGGTCGGACGAAAAGCAGGTTTAGAGACGTGAATGAAGTACAAGGCGATCTCATCAAGCTCGCGAATGCTTTTCCGTCTAGGTTTGACCCCTCATTCAGGATTTCCGGGGACTCCATCGCCAAGAGCGTGGGGGTTGAGCATCCCGACCTTAATTGCCGAGCATGTCCCGGAGGTTGCTTACCCCAGATTTGTGCCTCAGTGGGATGTTAGAGTAGAGCGAGAGCGACACGAGACTTTGCATAGCGATAGCATGCTGGGAATGAAAGAGTTGATCACAGGCTGGAACAAGGCCTTGAGAGTAAAATACTGTCTGAAACTACTGCCTACAGCATTGTTTCACCACTCTCTAATACTGCCATCCGGACCATGGAATGTCTTACACTGCCATGGCTCCGTTTCCTTCGCAATCCTAGCCACCATCTCCTCATCAATCTCAATTCCCAACCCGTAGCCCGTCGGAGCCATGAGATGACCACCCTCTAGATCAAAAACACTCGGATTCTTCAGATATGTCAAGAGATCGACGTCTCCAGCCTCAGTATTATAATGCATCCCCAAACTCATCTCCAAAATGGAAAAGTTTGGTGATGACAGCGCTACTTGAACAGAAGCAGCGAACGCAACAGGTCCAAGCGGACAGTGAGGCGCAATGGCAACGTCATAAGCTTCAGCCATAGTAGCTATACGCTTCGTCTCAGAAATACCACCTGCGTGAGCGATATCAGGTTGGAGAATATCAACGCTCGAATCTTCGAGAAAGCGCTTAATATCCCATCGTGTGTATAAACGCTCACCGAAGGCAATTGGGATCACAGTCTGGTCAGATAGCTTCTTGATAGATTCAGGATGTTCGACAAGAATGGGCTCCTCGATAAATAGAGGTCTGTGAGGTTCAAGAGCTCGTGCGAGTTGTTTCGCCATTGCTTTATGACACCTCCCGTGGAAGTCAAGACCAGCGTCGAGGCCTAGAGCTTTTACCTGTTTGAGGCGCTCGACGGTGTCGTCGAGGGCAGATGGGGAGTCAATCCAGCCTAGATCTTCGGTGGCGTTCATTTTGACGCATGTGATACCCTGCTCAAGGCGCTGCTTTCTGGGTGTTGTTAGCGTAGGTTGGGGACTGGAGTTGTTACTGCTACGTACGCGGCATCTTCGATATCTGATGGTCTATCACCGCCGATCCAACAGTAAACTTGGACCTTATTTCTCACTTTGCCGCCGAGGAGCTCGTAGATGGGTGCCTTCAGGTTTCGACCTATGCGTGTTAGCTTCCGGCTGCCAACCGCGCAGTGTCTGCAGTCACCTTTCAAATCCCATAATGCAATGTCGATGCCTGAGAGGGCAGACATAAAGACAGGCCCACCGCGGTAGAATCCATGACGCCAAAAGGTTTGCCAGATATTTTCGATATCGCTGTCACGGTTGTCAAAAGCTGTTTATCAAGCCTCTCCAGTAAAACAATACTTACTTTGCTTCTTGCCCGATGATTCGCGGGATCATCTCGTCCAAACATCCCTCAACAGCAAGGTCGTGCCCCTCAAGCGTAGCCTCACCCCATCCATGCTGTCCATTCTCATCAACGACCTTGACCATTAGCCATCGGGGCTTAACACGGTAGTACTTGACAGAAGTGATTTTGGCCATGGTCGCTGTTATTATCGATGCTTGTTCTTACACGGAGACTTGGCCAGACACGAATTTCCTTGACTTTTAAACGGTCGTGACTAGGCCTTCCCCGCCGACAACCTCTCGGCTAATACAACATCGTCAGATTTGACCCGGTGAATTTGAACCCCCACGCGAAAAACAGGTTCTGTGCCCCCCACGAACTAGAGAACTACGTAAATCTGGGGTAACGAGCCGCACGATGCAGGATTATTTCCGTGTTATGCCTCGGTGAGCTCCGTGATTTTTCCACCATTGCTGGAGTAAGTATTTGGTCACGTTCCATACAGAAACCTTGCTTCTTCCCCCGAGCCAATGGCAGTAATCCACCTGTTGTAATTTACGGTTGACAATTGCGCTGCTTTATGGCGGACCTCACCGCTAGCATCTTGCTGTTACAGCATAAACGATATCTCACACGTTAGCTACGCGTAAGCAAACGCGAATTGAAAGTTATTTGCAGAGGCGCAGTTACCAAATGACAATCCGAATCTCATGTACTATACAGCAATACCAACTTGTTGGACGTTACCGCCCCATCCATCCTCCATCAACAGTAACTAACTCTCCAGAAACGTACAAACTTCCCCTCCCCGCCAGAAACACCGTAACTCCCTTGAAGTCCTCAGGACATCCCCATCTCCCAGCCGGAATCCTCGAAAGAATACTCTCAGCCCTCTTCTCATCATTTATCAGCGCCTCATTCATATCCGTAGCAACATACCCCGGCGCAACAGCATTGACATTAACACCCTGACTCGCCCACTCATTACTCAACGCCTTCGTAAGCTGTGCGATCCCACCCTTTGCTGCTGCGTACGCCGGTACCGTAAGACCGCCTTGAAAGCTGACCAGAGACGCAACGTTGATGATGCTTCCGCGATGGCCGCTTGCGTCAGGCTTGCGGGTTAGCATGTATGAGCCCAGGTCGCGGCATAGAGTCCAGACGGTGCGGAGGTTTACTTGGAGAACCTCGTCCCAGTCGCTCATGGGGAATTGATGTGCGGGGTGCCGTCGTTGAATTCCGGCACAGGTTACTAGGATGCTAATGTCGTGGCCGTCGGCGAGAATGAGTTTGCTGAGATTCTCAACTTGCTCCTGACTGCTGAGGTCTGTGGTGTATATGAAAGCTTGTCGGCCAAGCTTTTCTATCAATGTCTTCGTCTCAATGTTTCTTTCGTCTCTCTTGGTGATGTCGGTCAGCTTCGCAAGTTATAACGGCACAGGACACTTACCTGAACTAGAATGATATCTGCACCAGCTTCTGCAAGCGACAATGTCATGGACTGGCCGATCCCCCTCGTCCCGCCAGTAACAACAGCCTTACGGCCCTTCAAAGAGAACAAAGATTCCAAAATGTTCGTCATAGTTGCTACTCATTCAGGGTACTGTAAGTTGATGCGTGTAAAGTGGTAGCCAAACCCGTCAATTCGTCCCTCCTCAAATGAAATTCCATAAACTACAGACCAGATTTAGACGCCGAACCAATGTTACATCAAACCCCATAGAAGCATGAAGTCATGAACTTGCCATCTCGTGCTACCCCCACGTCGGCCCGACTCTGCTCTCGGCATTCCAGCCGTGTCTAGATGATGATCATCTGCGGGGAAGACTCTGGGGTAATCCTCTTTCAATGGCATTCTGGGCAGATTTGCATGTCGGGCAATAAACACGGGGGAGACAGTGAACCTGATCAGAACGTGGGGGTTTGCTGAGACGGGCGCAGGTACGGTTTAATGCCGTCGGTCCATTCGTTTTGAGGTTAGCTGACATTTCGGTCGGAGCCGTTGAGCTGCTGGCCTTGGAGCGTGGGGGTAAGCCGACTTGGATCCTACATTCCTGGTAGGCCATGCGGTATGTGAACCAAGAGCCACGCAGGGCCAAGGTGAATAAACCTCCAATCATGAGTGTTCTATTCTTCTTGATGTTTAAATGATGCCCAAGCTGACCTTGGCACCACCGGCCGGATCATCCCATACTGTCAAAGGCGTGCACCATTTTAATGCAAAGAGAGATTCTCAGAACACTAAAAGAGCATTTACCTTTTCTTTTCTTTGGCTTGCATCCTGACCTAGGCTTCGTGTTTGACCAGCTCCGTGACTTGGTGCATCTGACTGAGGTTACATTCATAATATGCGAATTGTAGGATCATGAAATAAACGCCAAGAAGACAAGTGGTGTACTCCAACGTAACTATGACGCGTCAGTCAAGTTTTCAAGCACGAACGTGCTGCCTCTTTGTTTTCCGTGTATCATGCAATCTTATCAGAAGCTCAAACTCAGCGCCAACAACGGGGAACAACTTGCAGCCAAAGAATCAACAGCGACAACTCTAAGATCTCTGACTTGTGATAGGTGTTACTCTCCTTGAATGTTGCGTTCTGGGTTCTATGAAATGACACAGCTAAGACCCGACATTGACGTCGCGACTTTCGCCTCGACTTGTCACTTCTTGCTGCATACCCTGTACAGTCCATCCCATATAGGGGCCAATAATCATAACGAATAGGATAGTCGGCAAAAACACCGAGAAAAACGTCAGTTGGTGGATCCAAAATAATTATCACAAGTCTGTTATCTTTACAGTCCTTACCGCCACCCTATCAACAGCCTGCAATCACTGGCAGCCAAGAGAGTGACAGCAACACTGCAAGAACTGTGACATAACAGTTCTTTACATACTCTGTACAATCCTTCCTATTCAGTCCCCAGTCATTTTATATGGAACATGTAATATTCTACAGAAACGACGAGGATAACGTCAGTGTATGGACCAAAAATAAGAAGTTTCATGCACCATGGTAGTCTTGGATTGCGACATTTTCTCGGGTAGACTGCGTGCCGCACCAAATAGCTCGCGCACCCACGACACGCATCTTCAGCTGCAACTTAAGTCTTCAGATCGTTCAATTTATTCCGGGATCAACGATTAAAAGTCTCGATCAGGCGATGGGTGACTGCCCCCAATGTGACATACCTCATCAGGCCTTTCACATGCAATGACTCTTTCTCACCGCCGCCAGCTTCTGCGGGGGAAGGTCATTTAAACCAGGGCTAAAGAGAAACGAATCTGATAAGCCGCAACTATGCGCATCTCCCGTGGCTAGAGCTGGAAGCATGAGGTTTTACAAGTGAAATCTGAGACATCCCATGTCAGGTTGACAGTCAACCAGGCTAAAAGCGGGTCAAAGCTCTCAGGCTCAGACCCGAGTGGTTGTAGTGAAGAGCAAGGAGAGATCTGAGATAACGCCACGGTCTAGATCGAGCGAGGACAATATCACAAGGGAAAGAGGAGAATGGCAGGTGAGAATGAGGAGCGGCTTTTGAACGAGACCCCCACGTCAATTGCCGACGGTAAAGGTCAATAGCCAGCAACTTCGTCGATGCTTGAGGTGGCCATAGCAGCGTTGTGATGGTTTTTAGGGCGTCTTTAGCGCAGACGCGCTAATTCCGCTCAAGCAACAGACCTGGCAGGGCAGTCATTCAACGTCTCCTCTGTCTGTCAGAAACATC
This sequence comes from Fusarium miscanthi, assembly GCA_014898875.1. Lineage (NCBI taxonomy): Eukaryota > Fungi > Ascomycota > Sordariomycetes > Hypocreales > Nectriaceae > Fusarium > Fusarium miscanthi. Next base: position 162,368 of record JAAVUA010000004.1, read on the forward strand.
GTCAACGCTGCAATACAAGATCCAATTCTCATCAACTCCACGATCTATACCCAATTGCCGAACCAACATCATATGCAAACACCGTAGATCATCCCCCACAGAAAATCTCTTTGCCATGCACATCCTCCCAGGCTGACAGTCAACCACACCGCGGTACAGTTCCGGCCACATTCCCCATATCTTCTCCGCATCGCCAACCCCCACGTGCCAATAATGACGTTGATCTCCCAGAGCGCAAAACCACCACCATCCGCTAAGCAATTCCTGGCCTCGGCAATAGAAACCGCCCAATAATTGCACGAACAATCAAGGTTTTGACTATGACTCGCCATTCCCTGGGAGTAACGATCGACCATGTGGAATTTCACCGCTCCTCGCCTTCACCCCGCTGCTGCCCGCAAATCCCCCAGATTCTCGCTCTTCCCCAGACTCGCTTCTGCTCGCGTGGGGGGAGCCAAGTCTACGACCAGCCTTTAAACTCTATGTCATTGCACTAACGGTCTTCCTGTCGACCGGTGAAATAGCTAAAGGATAAGAAGGCCATTGTTTCTTCTCAATTTGGGATCTGTATCTCTCATCCATTCATCACTCCCTCATTGCAACTAGCGGAGTTCAAACACAATGTCTACTTTTAAGGGTGACGATGCTCCCTCTCAACAACATGCCGAAGATGTTGAGTCTCAGATTGCCAAACCGGATCTTCATCTTCACAATGGTGACGTCGTCGCTCAGATGATCGGTGCTCAGCACATTGAAGTCACCGAAGAAGACGTGCGTCACCTCCATCGCCTTGAATACCCACAACTGACTCTCGTCTAGAACAAACGCCTCCGCCGAAAAACCGACAAGCATGTCCTCTCCATCCTCGTCTGGGTCTACTTCCTCCAAATCCTCGATAAGTCCGTCCTCGGCTACGGCGCAGTATGGGGCATGCGCGAAGACACCAACCTCAGCGGAAACGAATACTCCATGGTCTCCTCCATGGCCCCCATCGCACAGCTCGTCTGGCTACCCTTCTCTTCGTGGCTGATGGTCAAGATTCCTCACCGTATTTTTATGGCTAGTCTTGTGTTCGGCTGGGGCGCTTCGCAGACTTGCATGGCTGCTTGCACTACTTACCAGGGTCTTCTGGCGACGCGTTTCTTGCTGGGCTTGTTTGAGGCTGCGTGCTTGCCGCTGTTTTCGGTCATTACGTCGCAGTGGTATAGACGTGCCGAGCAGCCGATGCGGGTTGCTTGTTGGTATGGAACTAATGGTCTTGCGAACATGTTTGCTGCTGCGCTTTCATTTGGTCTGGGCCAGATCAACGGCTCGCTTGCTTCATGGCGCATCCTTTTCCTCTTTGCAGGTCTTATCACTGTCCTCACAGCACCAGTTGTTTACTGGGCTCTCGACAACGACATCCCCTCCGCCCGATTCCTTACAGAACATGAGAAGCTTCAAACCATTGAGCGTCTGCGTGCTAATCAGACTGGCACTGGAAGTCGCAACTTTATCTGGAAGCAGGCTTTCGAGGCCCTCATTGAACCCAAGACTTGGCTCTTCATCAGCATGGCTTTGTGTCTCAACGTAACTGCCGCTGTCACCAACACTTTTGGTCCTATCATCGTTGGTGGTTTTGGCTTCGATAAGGGCGTTACATCGCTTCTCAACATTCCCTTCGGTGCTGTGCAACTCCTCGTCATCTTCCCCGCATCGTACCTCGCACACCGTTACCGCGTCAAGTCCATCTTCCTCATCGCCGTCATGCTGCCTGTCCTCGCAGGAGCAGTCATGCTTCACCAACTCAACCGCGATCACGTCGCTCCTCTCCTAGCAGCATACTACATGCTCGCATTCCTCTTTGGCGGCAATCCCCTCATTGTATCCTGGATGATCTCCAACATTGCTGGTACGACCAAGAAGTCGGTCATCATGTCGCTGTACAACATTGGCGTTTCAGCTGGTAACATCATCGGACCCTTGCTCTTCAGCTCCAAGGATGCGCCGTACTACAAGCCTGGTCTTACGAAGACCATGGGTATTACTGGTGCTTTGATTGGAGTTATTCTGTTGCAATTGGTCAATCTCATGTTCTTGAATAAGATGCAGGAGAGGAAGAGAGTCAAGAATGGCAAGCCTGCTAAGATCAGGGATTTGAGTATGGAGCATCACTATGTGGCGAGTGCTCAGGATAATGATGAGGATGGTCTGGGACAGAATGCCTTCATGGATCTCACTGATTCCAAGAATGACGAATTTGTCTACGTCTACTGAGTGATGGCCATGTAATCAAGTAGGATTCATAAAAGTCATACAAGATAGCGCTTCGGTTATTAATTTACTCGTTAACCACTTATTTTGTGCTCTATGAACGGAAATGAATCTACTGGTCTAATGGGCTCCAAATTAAGATTCGCGAACAGTGCACCTGGTTGTATGTGACATCGTAATTCCGCGTGCCATTGATTCTTCGCTCGCAGCGTATATGCTACCAGGGCCAAGCCGAACCAAGGTCAACATTACAACACCTTCACCTTTAGGTTGCCAATTAGATCGTCGGCTGCAATGCACGTCACTTCGGTTGCTCTATGCGAGATATTTTGGCCTCGACCTGGAAGCTGGCTGTGAGTAGCAATAGGAACATGGCAAAGTACCGTCAAGTCTATCTAGGCATCATAAACTTGACCATAGCCAGATTTACACAACGTAGATAAATGCCAGGAAAGAACGGAGGCATTATCAAGACGACAGTTGTACTAAGGGTATACCATTTGACTATATACTCCATGAACCTCATAAAATACTAATCGTGAAACCTGTTCACCAACCGACCAACGTCAATCATGATAAATCATTGCATAGCCAGCACCTAACTACCTAAACCCAACATTGCAGAATTGTGTACTGATAGACACATTCAGGCAGAGTCAAAGGTCAGCTCAGCACGCTCAATGATAGGCGGGGGCTTGGTGACAGTCTTCTTGCGAAGGATATGTCGCTTGACGAAGTATGGAAGCCAGACCCTTGTCTCGTAAGAGATGAACTGCTTGGTAGGGACGGAGAAGACCTCTATCATGGCATTAGCAAGACATTGACAATAGGATGTAGGTGACTTACGGTCAAGTTCCTCAAGGGTGAGTTGCTTAGTCTCGCGGACGAAGCAGAAGATCATACCCCAAGCAATCAAGTTGAGTCCAGCGTAGAAACCGACTGTGTTATGTTAGTCAATGTCCAATGTGACCAGAAGTAAAACGTACAAGCTCCAGTGGGAGTCATGGCATTCGTCATTCGAGGGAATGTCAGACCGAGAATACCAGCTGATTATGTGTTAGCGATTGTCAATTGTTCGAGGCTGAAGGCTACGGTGACCTACCAAAAGTGTTGTTGATGCAGACAGCCCAGGCCATACCCTGCTCACGCTGGATGGTGGGAAATACTTCTGCAGAGTATTGGAATGCGACGGGACCTTCACCAAGGGAGTACGCGATAGTGAAGAGATACACGAAGCTGATAGGTTAGTCGGCGAGTACAACGTTAACGGGTCGAGAGACTTACAGAACGACAGGTCCAATCTGAGCGCCACGGCTACCGGTGTGGTTGAGGAGAGACAGACCGGCGGCCAGCAAGAAGATGCACATGAAGGGGAAAGTCTAGAGCATGTCAGCAAATGTGAAGAAAACTGAATCATGATGACTTACGATGAGGCAAAGAGTTCGTCGTCCCTTGGTATCAATGAGGAACAAAGTGGGAATGGTGGCAATGACCTGAATAGCACCGTATCCGAGAGAAGCATACAAGGCCTGGACAGCTGTATAGCCGGCGTTTCGGAAGATGGTGGAGCTGTAGAACGAAATGACTGAGGCTGTTAGCGATTGGACCGTTACGAAGAGATGACCACCTACTGTTGATACCGCACATCTGCTGCGCAATCATGACAGTAGAAGCACCATAGTTGGCGCGTCTAATGCGAGGCACAGCAAAGCAATCCCACAAACGCTGGAAATACCCCGCACCCCTGGCAACGGTCAACTCCTCCTCATAGATAATCCAGGAGTAGTAGAAGTCCCTGGCAGCAATGATATCATGTGCTCTCAGCCTCTGCATCGACCTGAACCCCTTGGCATGCTTCCCATGCTTCATCAACCAACGCGGCGACTCGGGACAGAAAAAGATACCAATGCCGAGGAGGAACGAGGGGATAAAGGCAGAGCCGAGCTGCAGGCGCCACGAGATCCTGCCGGTGTCCTTGACGATGACGTTGGCGCAGAAGCCGAGGAAGATGCCGACGACGACCCAGAGCTGCCAGAACATGACGAGGGCGCCGCGGATGCGGGCGGGCGCCATCTCGGCGGAGTAGATGGGGACGGTGGCGTTTTTGGCGCCGATGCCGATGCCCATGACGAAGCGCACGGCAAAGAGCTCCTGCCAGGAGTGGGTGAAGCCGGAGGCGATGGGGGTTGCGGTGAGACAGCAGGCGGTGATGAAGATCTCGCCGCGACGACCGAAGTAGTGGTTCAGCGGATCAACGATGAAAGCGCCACTGTTCTCGTCAGTATTGCTCCGATCGAAATTCAGCTAAGTCGATCAACTTACATCAGTCCAGCAGTCAAGAAGATAATCGAGTTGACCAGTCCAACAATCCACTGATCACGGACACTGTTCTCCTCGTCAAGCCCGAATTCCTGGGGAAACGACAAGTTGGCGCCGTTGGAACCAGTCTGATCCCAGCCCTGAGTCGCAGCGCCAATGGCGCACAGGGAGATGGAGTACCAGAGCATCTTTGGCCCGTGCCACTTATGGTCGCGCTCGTACTCGAGCGCCTGGCGCTCATCTTCCTTGAGCTCCTTGACCATGTTGAACTGCCCCTGGTCGCGGGCGACGAGGGCAGCGCGCGAGAAGAGGTCTGCGTGTTCGGAGAGGCCGTGTGTTTCGGCGAAGACACGCGCATCGTGGGCTGCTTGTTCAGGAGCGACGCGCTACAAACATAAATGTCAGTAATTAAAGATACATCGTATATACCAATTGAAGGGATAGGTGGACATCTTGTCAATCGGGTTGGGGTCATCATCGCCGAGCTTCTTGGCGATTTGACTAAGAAGCTCGGCGATGAGCCAAGAGATCGCCAAGCGTACCTTGAGTGGATTCTCAACGATGTTCACGGCAGTCGAACCACGACGGCCTGTAGCACTTGGCGGCACGTTGCCGAGGCCGTCCTTCTCATTGTGAGACGTCTCAGGGACGTCAGGGCCCAATTCCTTTTTTTCCATTGTGAAGATGAGTCTTGATGCAAAGATGAGAAGAAAGTGTAGAGGACTGAGGAGCCAAGAAAAGAAAGGGAAGAGGCCAAGGGTAGGTTAAATAAATAACTTGGCAATTGAGAATGCGGGTGAGACCTGGGGCGGATGAGTTTGGATAGGATCATCGCTCATCCCCGGCTCATCCCCATCTTGTGAGCCAGTCTAAGGATGAGGATTGAGGGCGGAGGATGGTGGGCGGGCGTTTAAGCGCATCCACCACATGCACGTTTGGATAACTATCTGACCACCAGAATATGGAGATGGACTTGGGAATTGTGGAAACGTTAAGGTTATTGTCTCGGAGTGAACCAGGGGCTCTTCTTTATTGTCTTGTATGGTGGGTTACACTGAATGCTCCGATGTCGAACACGGGAGTTGACAGGGTAACTTTCCATTCCAACGGATGATTCCATCCACAGTGTATCCGACAGTCTGTAATACAATTGACATCAACAGAAGACTGATTGTCAATGTCTTGCAATCTCTGATATCAGACCAGTATCAACAGCAACGATCTCAACTCGCCTCCTCTTTTTCCCCATGGAGATCCTTTCTAAAAATTGGAGAAGCTCTCTCCGCTCCAACGAATCATCTCAACGTCTCCACGCGCTAGCAAAAAGCCGCTGAGCACCTTGAAATTGGGGTCTGGGGATCTCGTGGGCAGAAAACATGGGATACGTACCGATTAATTCGGCTGCCTAAACGTCATCGGATAAGCGGCACATATGACGTAGTGGAGACACTTGCCAAGGCATCCATATTCTTCCCCTTCCAAGTGGAGATATCCTCTAGGCATCCAAATAAAATCACAGTAGCGCTGCCCATAGCTCTCTTAATTGCAGCCATTTTGAACATTTTATGGTCTGAGAATGACTTGATTGAATTGTTGCGAAATATCCCTCAAGTCTAGACGCTCGTAATTGAAAACTTTGATCAATCTGCCGTTGGATAACTTGCTCTTGTTATGTGCAGTGTAACCTCAACGAGACATGCGCTAAACTGTAATGGTTACTTTGTTTCTGAGGATGAGACCATCGACGCTCGGTTTTACCCTTTTGAGAGGTTGGTGCGACAGTGGAATAAGGGTGCCTAAACGGAACTATCGGACTTGTTTGGGTCTTGGCTTGTGCGAATGCTTCGGGACCGATCTTGGTGAGAGCGTTGGTGAGATGGCGGGGTTTTAGACTGTTTCTGGTGTTTGTCGAAATGCGGAGATGGAATGAATAACGCCTGATGATCTTGATCAACACATTTTTAAGCGATTAGTGTTGAATAACGGGCGTTGATCACGTCTGTCATCTGACTATCGCAGTGTTTGGCCACTTAATTGGACAAACGGTCACTCCATCGTTGCTCCATGATCAGCATCCCCAGATTGTCGCTGATCCATGACCCCCAGATTATCAACACAATACCCTCAGACATTTTCGATCTTCACCAGGGTCGCAATCACTTACTACTGTGATACTTGATCTTGCATTGTCTTATGCGAAAAGATCAGGCAGCCGAGTTGAATCAGACCCTTTGCATCGTAACCTTAAACTTAAGCTTACGGGTATAAAGTGGCTGTACCCTCCAGCCGCATTCTTGTATGTGACAATCACCCAACGCTCTGGAGCAACTTATTAGAGAAATAATTGAGGGCATCCTCAAAGAAACGACGTCAGTGGGAATACTGCCACGTTTACGCCCACCGGCTTCATTGTTGCTTGTTCTGCCACGCATGCTTGGCAGAACCCCACTACGTCATAGCCGTGCAGTTATTCCCGCTTACATCCTCGTGAGCAAAATCCAGTTTGGGATGAGGGGAATCTGGGGTAATCGAGTGAGCACTAGACCTTATCGACCTAAGGGTTAGTACTATTGATATATTGATTCTTAAGCTCTTTAAAATGCTTAGCCTCTTCTACATGTAATTTTCAAAAAAGCGCTGAACTTAGGGTAGGCTACGAACATAAACGTGAGCTTTATTCTCGTATTAATCAATAGCACCGTACTGTATATATTTGCAGTACTATTGTTATAAAGCGGCAATATCAACCGCAATCGTCACGAGTTCGGCGCATTTATATTATATATGTAACGACCGATCGTTGTGACTTCAACTAAGTATGTATGTCACTACTCGGGTCACCAAGTAAGGAACACTCTGATGCATCTTTCAACGTATTTCGGAAGCTGAAATATTCCTTTGTCCGAGAGATTCGTTCATTATATCTACCGCTGACTGTACCGGCCTTGAATAAGAATCTCTTAAAGTATCCGGTATTAGGACATCTGAGTAAGCATTAATCTGTGAATGCCACGTAACCCTTATACAAGGTCTACCAAGCAGCAGTAACTACAATAGCTAGAGCCCCGTGTTGTTGTTCTGAAAGATGCAAGTTGCAGTCTTCTGCACAATTATTGTGAATTGTCATGATATATACAATATGTGTATTGAAAACCCGTTAACATTAAACAACCGACGCAAGCGCGCAGGTGATTAGTGATACAAGCTCTGTTGGACATGCTTATGTCTGTCGATAACCAATCCTTAGGTTTACTTCTGACGGTGCCGACCTCGCATAAGTACCTCTTCCAGGCCAGTAGAGTAAATGGTTTTTTCTTAATGCTAATATGAACTGACCATTCATATGAAGGAGCTTTACGATCTTCACGCAACTGAGACTCGACTAGTGAAGATAAATTATGAAAACATGCAGTAAGAATGCTTACTCGGATGTCTTGATATCGGATACTTATGTGCTTCTGCAACACCGTAAGCGGATACATCGCGGAAACATTTGATATGGCTGTATATCATGGCCATACTGCCAATCTTGTAGACTTTGAGTGTGTCTCTTGAAAAGAGCTAAAATACCACCTCCAGAAATCCTTACTGCTGCCCTTATCACATTATGCATGACCCAGTGTCCGAACAAGGCTTCTTACCTAAGCTGGCGTTGGCGCCTACACCAGAGCTCTATGGTGAGATAGTCGGCGATGGGATGGAACGACTGGCTGCTGCCTCTTTATCCTGTCTCCAACCGTTCGACGAGTCAGAAATCATCTTTCACGATGTTGGTTGCAGTCTTGGAGCGGGCACCGCAGCTGTTGTCAGCCTGAAAAAGAGCAACATCGTCATTATAGGCACGGATATTGAAGAGCAAGCGTTGGAACTGTACCGACAGAACATAGCTACCAACAAGTGGCCTGCTGAGGCTTTCCACATGGACGCGGCGAATCTCGACTTCCCCGATGAGACCTTCACACACTGCATTGGAAACGGGCTGCTGTTTATTCTCCCAAATGATGGTGTAGATGCCCTCAAGGAGATCTATCGAACCTTGAAGCCAGGCGGCGTCGCGGTTCTCAACTCGTGGGTTCGGACGCCGACTATTCCCTCCATCCACGCCGGAGCGAAAAGGACTCGACCGGCTGGTACTCCTCTACCAGGAGAAGGGCTAGATAAATGGGAAGACAAGGAATTTTTGCAGAATATGATCGTCAAAGGAGGATTCGCACCGGATAGCGTCACGATTACGCAGAAGGACGTTCATGTTACTATTGGAGAAATCAACAAGTTTGCTACAATGATTTGGAGTTTCATCGGAGGTATGGCAGGATGGCTGGAGTCTGATGGAAGAGAACTGGGATACCGCTGTTGAAGCGGTTATGGAGGCTCTTACGGAGACTGAGGGATATGAGAAGCTTGAGGATGGGAAGAACAGGATCATGTTTCAGGCTCATGTTGCCGTTGCTACCAAGTAGGGGCAGCCAGGATTCGACCGACAGCCAAACTGCCGTCTCTGGCTAGGCCAGAGTAACCAAGTAGTCGCATAGTTCAACTTTATGCACAACCTGTCTACGGACGCGTTCTTATGTGTCACTGTATCGTTGATTCGTTACCTAGTTCTCCCTGTTGGCGAAAGCGCCTGTGTCTCTTCTGATATCCTCCTTTCCTTGCGTGCCTCCTCGACCGCCAGGCTTTCCTGTGACAGACTGAGGGATATCATGGCCCGTTGCGCTAATTCCCTCGCCTACACCAAACTCTCGGCCTTCGGAAGCTGAAAGGACGGCGTTATCTGCTGCACCCGCTAGGTCGGATGAGCCAAGACCACCGGCAGCCTCACCATCGCGTTGGTGAGGATTGGGCACGGACTTGATCGTGTTTTGCTTGCCGGCATCGCCTGGGACTGTAATACCACATTAGAAATGCCAAAGATGTTGGTAGATGAGGATAAGGCTTACTGGATGTACCGTCCTTGGCCATGTCGAAGAGATCACCGCCTTGCTTGGGATTAGACATGTTGGATGGGTGATTGATATTCTGAGGTGATGGTGTAATTGTATTATTAATGGGTAGAATAATGTAAGATAAAATATAGGAAACTAAGGACGAGAAGAAATATTTATGTTAGTGATGCTATCAAGGTCCTTTCATGATGTCATGACTTCACCTTGAGCACATTCATCAATCTCATTGTAGTGACGTCAAAACCCTCATCACTGACGCATTGATATTATGGAGTCGATGCATTGAATGTTTCTGAGACTCGAGATTTCGTATTTCATTCAGTTATATGGAAACTGGCTTAGCCTATACTCCCCGTGAATCGCTAGATCTTCTATTGTCTAAATTGATCAAATTGGTCCCATCATAGCCAGATCCTCCTCATGCCCGAGATCGAGCTAGGAGCTTCTCAAGCTCGTGTTTCCAAAGATCTGCCTTGATGTAGCTGTCATGGCCAGTGGTCTCATTGCTTACAGGAACAATAACTGCTCGGCCGTATCCAGGTGTCATGTCATTCGCTACACCGTCCTCCAAGAATCCCAGTTCAATTGGGTTTAGCAGGTCATCGGCAGTATTGACAGCAGTCAAAGGAACCCTGATATTCTTGAGATCGGCTTTGGGGTTATAGGACTGGGATGAGTTCCATGCATAGAGTTGATCGTTAGCATCAAACTCTTCCAGGCGAGGAAGAATTTGCTCATCGACAAATGTATCGACGGCCTCGCGAGTCGGGAAAACTCGCTGCCAGTATGAAGGAGACGAGAGAAGGACGAGCTGAATCATGAGTGCACCACCAAGACCGGCAGCTGGTTGCTTCTCGTAATCACCACCCTTCCATGCTGGATCAATGGTGATAAGCTCAGTGATGAACTTTCGAAACAGACGATTGTGTCCAGCAATCTCGACCGGGGAGGAAGAAATAGGCATCAAGGCATCCGAAAAGCTCGGATATTCTATGCCCATCATCCAAGTGTGCATACCGCCCATAGAGACACCAAGCGTTAAACGAGTCCGATTGAGTTTGAAATGCTCAGTCAAGAGCGCATGGTCGGCACGGATCATGTCAGGATATTGATACTTCGGGAATGAAGCATGGAGACCAGTGTTGCTAGGCTTGCTTGAGTTTCCATGGCCGATCGCATCGCGCATGATGATGAAGTACTCGTTGGCGTCGAGAGGTTGGCGTGGGTTGAAGAGGGCGCCAGCGAACTCTTCGACGAGGAACTGGGCACTGTACCCTGTGGTGCCATGGAGGAGAACGACAGCGTTGTTGGATCCATCGAGATTGACTTTGAGCTTGCCGAGGGTCTGATAGCTGATGTTGGGGGAGTCAATGGCCTCGCCAGAATCGAAAGTAAAGGTGTCAAGGGTAAAACTTCCGCTTGTTGGATTTGGCCACTTAGCGTCTATGAAGGGGGAGAAGAGTCCGAGACAGATAATGGTTTTGGTCCAGGATTTCATGATTGCGGTGGCACTAATATTGGTGAGGCTGGATGTAAAGCTGTTGTAATTGGAAATTTGGATGCTATTGTATTGAGATGAGGATGATAGAACACTTTTGATGAAGAGGACTTGATACACTTTATATACCAAGAATCGCATAACTCAAATATTGGAAGTTGACAGTCATCTCGTTCATGATGATGTTCCAGACTCAAGCGAAAGCGAGCCTTGGCAACATGCTGTCCGATTCGGCGTAGTGACAATAACACAAGGCGATCACAGTGACTAGGAATATACAGACGACATCTAAAGCCAACCTCCATCTATAGAAGTGACGAAAAACTAGAAGCACCAGGCTTGAGGAGAGCTATAACAGATCAAATGACCCGAATGCGAGCCTGCAATATTGGAAATGTCTTACATAATATATTCCGCTACGGGTTTATGCCCACTAAGAACATTAATAATGGTATGCCAAGTCCATAGGACGGTTGCATGCGAAGTCCGCAGGTGATCATGATGGCTGAGCGGGCTGACGTTGTCAGATCATGTGATGTAAGCACTGAGAGTATCAGGTAGAGGATCTCTCTGGACTGAAAGGGATTAAGTAGCGTCATCTTCCTGGCCATGTTGCATTAAGCAAACCTGGTTTACTTCCAAGGTTATTGCGTTTATCGATTATTAGTTCAACATAAAAGAAACACAAAGTTAGATTGAGTAAATTAGTCCAACAAGACATATTTAGGCTAGAATAAGTAGTATTGATCTCACTTGTAAATCTTTACACGCATACTTCGGCAAGGATACATTAAGATTAAATCTTCGGCTCCCTTGGCTTTCCGTGGCTGACTGCCTTTCACATTATGATGCCGTGCTTATGCAAGTTACGTTGTTATCCGGGGGCGACAACGTGATTATTGTTACCAGTTAGGCCCATGCCATAAAGCAGCAATGGTTCTTTTATCATTTTTGAGTGGACTTTTCACCTATTGACAGTCTGACTGAAGGAAGTGCATTGAACATGATATCGTAACTGTGAGTAGGTTCAGAGTCAAAAAGAGGCTTCAGCCCCAATACAAAGCTAAAGGACACATATCAACACGTATGGGCAATATACTGATAACAGTCACGATAGACAACAATTACTCGCAATTCTGCGGCCATAAAAATAGCACCACTTAAATCATATTTTCCTCAACGTTTTAGACAATACCGCAACTATACTGCAACAGCCACAGCATGGCCTCCAGTTCTCTAGTTGTACTTCGCATTCACAGTACCAAAAGATTCCCCGTCAATCTCAATCGAAAACTTCATAACTGCAGATTTCAATGAGACCACTAGATCATAGTTAAGCTGCCAGCTGAGTTGACGTGTTAGCACTCTCGAGTTAATATTGCGTAAAGAAAGCACTCACTATGGCAGTCCTTTCGGATCTGAATAGCACTTTAAGTCAACGATATGTCCCACGAGATGATGTACTCGTCACTCACCGATCTTCTTTTCAAACTTCGACTTCGGTACAGTTGACATGTCGGACTTCAAGATACAGTTGCTGCCGAATATACCACTGCTCAGAGGATGCCGAGGTGCTGTTCTAGTTAGCGAGTTAGAAAGTCGAGCACTTTTAACGTGAACAGCAAGTCATACTGACCTCTCCTCGCATTCGAAAAGTGTGTTTTGTAAGATGAGCCATGAAGGGTCGTCTATATTGTTCAAGTGTGAGCAAAATGGGAATTTGACTGTTTGATCTCGGACAAGATTATCACCAATATTGATGTACCATATCATCTGATTTTGTTAGTTCGAAAGCAAAGTCACGATATTGAAACTTCTTACACATTCTGACATGGTAGTACCGTCACGCCATAACTTAGTTGGCTGCCCAGCATCGAGAACAGGATCATGCTCACGCCACGCTCGCACTCCGTAGTGGCGTGTTGCGGACGTACTCGTCACAATTGCCTCACCTGGCAATCTAGAGAGGGCTGCCCCTCTGTGGAAAATGGGACATCAGTAAAGATAATGCCCTCAATCTCGAACCAGACCTACTTTGCAATAGCTGCCCAGGCATCGGGCGGCTGCAGAATGTCTATGTTTGGCTGGTCTTTTCGCACCCTTTCTATCAAGTACTGATTACTTCCAAAGCCGCCGACCAGAAAAATGGCCTAGATATATTAGCAAAACAAAGTTCAATTTAAGTGCCACTGCGTACCTTGATGCCACCATCCATTTGTTTCAATCGTACTCTCTGGACCTGGTCGTTGATAAGTCTAATAATATCATTGATAAGGGGGTCAAAGATTCGCTTGAGCTCAACCCTTGCATGTGAGAAATTCGTTAATTCTGAAACATCAACAATTGAACGCAGAAGTACCATACCCAGTCAGTCTCCAGGTACTCGCTTCGAGACCATAGTCCAGATTATCTTCCAGTTTGGCGGTTGGAAAGTTAACGAAGTACTCTTCGTCAATTCCCCCTCGAAAAGACCTCTTGATCTCCCGATCGAACTGTTTGCTGGCTAGATGGAAGGCCCTGCTTTTCTTCAGCTGAGGCCATTGATCTTCCCCTACCAAGTCCTCGACCTCGCTGGAAAATAGTTTGTTCAGCCCCAGGGACCCGGCCATACCACCTAGACAATCTCTTAGTATGGCGTACGGAAAAAAAATCGTCCAGCCCATTGAGTAACCCACCCGTTCCGGGAACGATCTCCTTTACCTCAATCCTGGGAAGCGCTGCTTCGACTTGGTATGAGATCAAATCCACGGTGCCCCCACCAGCATCGCAAACGATGAAAGTGTCGTCTTTGTTCAATCTACGATCCATCTTCTTGGCAGTCCATAGGGCAGCAGCTTCTGGCTCCTTTATCAAGTGAACAGGACTCAGTCCTGCCATTTCAGCTGCCTACGTAACCATATGTGTAAGCCACATTGTGAAACTCTAGACGTTAGGATAGGGCGGTCATACCTTTAGTGTAGCATCCTTTGCAGCGTCTGACCATACAGCTGGAACTTTTTGGCTGTTAGGGATTGAGCCATTTAGTTCCGGGCGTTAGTCTCTTACCTGATAGAACATACTCTTTATGGCAAAGAGCCACGTAGTCCTTGGAAAACTTATTCGAGATCTCAGAAATTGCATGGCCATAGATGGCGCCAATAAAGTCGGCAGCGACTTCAACAGGCGGTTTTGGCAGTGCGCTGATGTCTTTCCTCAGATTCCTTACGGGGAGATAGATAGGAATATCTTGCTTCACATCGAGCAGAAGTTTAACCCCGACTATACCGTCACTCTGGTTATTAAGTGCTGCACCCCAAGTAAACAATTCTGGATTCTTCTTGTCATATTTGATCAAAGTTGGGATTTTAGGTGCATCAGGGCTCTCTGCCCCTGAAATCCAACATTCGTCAGTCAATTATGATTTTTAATGGGAGATTTGTTTTGACTTGCCTGGCCAATTCTTGATTGAAATAGGGGTGCAATCTCGCTGGTTTGTGAAACAATATGCGATGCCAGAATATGTTGTCCCAAAGTCCAGAGCAATAATGAGTTTGTCCTCTGATGAACTGGTCAGTGGGGTCATTTTTGACAAACGATCCGCTATATCGTTGAGATCCATTGGCATGGCGAGCGAAAGTTAGAGTGTGAAGCAAAGAACAGGTTATGGAAAAGATAATACAGGCAATGGCAAACAGGAAAGAAGTCAATTGCGAGTCTGAGAGCCGACGAAACAATTGCCATCTGATTTATCAGCGCTGCTTAGGTTTTTAATGCAGCGACCACGAATATCGTCTTAGCGCCGTCTATTAGGAACGCAGGGAGCTAATTATAGAACCGCTTTTGGACTTATGCATGTTGGTTGAGCAACATCACCAACAGTCACAATCAAGTTCCCATCTGGACCATTAAGGATCCTGCGATTGCCGCTGTCCTTTGTAAATTTGCTTCAATGAATCCGCCGGCGTTTCAGCATTGAACCGAGGTAATCTCAGTCGCAAGAAAACACAATTTTGGGCACTGGAAACACTTTGTGCACCAGTAGTCAAATGCAGAGCTGCTGCCTCTCCTGAAACACTCCTCCAGTCATTCATCTCTCATTTTCTGTTGGAGCCTTGTCTTAATTTTCTTTTCCTTTTCCGCTATCCAAATGCTCAGAGGATTATCCGATCTGTTCCTCTCCGATTCCGCCATGTCAAGTAGAAAGAGTCAGAGGAAGGATACTTCGCCAGGGGAAATGATCTCTGGGTCGACTGATACGCAAAGCGAGTCGCCATTCGCAAGAGAGGTCCAAATCGAATGTGATCGTTTAGCTCAGCAAATTGCACGCTTACCGACAACGGTGCTGGAGCGCTTATCACAGGCTGAAGTGAGTCTATTGAGCAGACAATCGTTTTCATTTAGCAATAAGCGCTGACCGTACAATTGCGTTTAGGAAAACACATTCGATTCACGAACTTATTCTTATTCGAAGCCTGACTACACTGCTCAACTACAACAAGCCGATTTCGAGATACAGCGCAAAGAAGCTACTATACAGCAGTTTGCGGCTGAGTTGGATTCCTATAAACTTGAGGTGCAGAGGCTACGTGCCAAAGAGCAGAGCTTGCGTGACTTTTTGCATGAAAGCGACTCCTACCCAGAAGTTAGCGAGCATGAAGTGGTCTCTGCCTTTGTCGGACTCCGCCAGAAGGTCCAGAAGTTAGTATCCAGCCGGGTGTATCGAATGGAAGGGAAACAGCTATCCACTGAGAGCAAAACCTTCACCGTGTCGAAAGAGCTATCTAGCTCATGGAAAAGGGCCTCGCAAGCAAACCGGAAACTCCTACTAAGATCACTTGTCTATCAGCGCTTGGCTGATGAGATCCTTGCCTACGAATTTTTCGGCACAGTGGAGCCAAAGTTAGAAGACGACGTGGTGTCGTCCAAAACTGAGAACGTATTCACTGGCCTCAGTGACTTCGAGCGTTTCCTGGTCAAAAACGACGGTAGGACCCTATGTCTATGGTAAGAGCAGCCGCTAACGGATTTTAGTTTCTAATGATATTGTGACAAAATGGCGATTGTCGACAATGAAAAGCATCGAAGCTGTTGGAATGGCAAAGGGCCCATATGGCAAGGCACTCGCGGGACAAATGTATGATGATTTTGCACCATTCATCGTGGATGAAGCGACCAGAGAAGACAAAGCGATGATACGCGATGGCTTCATGGAACTCTGTAATGAGGCATATGTTCTTCGACTACTCATGCGAAAGTCCAAAAATAACTATCAGTGTCACAGTGCTATGGCTGGGATCCCAGTGGAGGGCAACGAGCGTTGGGCGGACGTCTTTGGAGAATTGGAAGGCACACAAAGTGGTAGAAACACGGTTGTTCTCACACTTTTTGGAGCCTTATTTTCTCAAACTGGAAACTCTAGGAATGAGTTAAGAATTTTAGAGAAGGCACAAGTTCTTGTGAGGAGAAGTTAGACGCCCTGGCCACTGGCAGATACTTTCACTGGTAGTATTATATCTAAATTAGAAGATAGTCAATTCCATTCTCGTTAAATAAAGGATAAACTGTCTCATTTCCCTGAAAGATACTAAGAATCATAATTGATGATAATTGATGATTTATAGGCCTGAAATATTTGCGAGCTTATGTTGTGAGACGATGAGTATGGAGCAGGCGATGGCCCTACGTTAGTTGAGCTTGAGTTAGGTACATAAGGACAAACCAAACCATTCACAGTCGCGGATAAGTGCCCGACTCGGTAGTAAGATCAACGATAGAAGTTGTAGGCTGTGTCCACAAATTCATTGCAGCGGTGGCCCACTATCCCCGATTACATGCTGACACCCAAGATGACTCACTTCTCAACATGACTCATCACAAGATACCGCATACACTATACACCATACACTTTGTTATGATTCTGTCTTCCACTTGCATAGACAATCATTGAACTCGTCAATTGAAAACACTGCTCGTCGCACAACCGTCAAAATGTGCATGTACGACCATCATCAAGACGCGGCACCAGAGCCATTGCCCGATAATGCAGAACCTTTCCCGTGGCATATCGGCGTTTTCGACGCCCATAATCACATCGGAGAGAGAATTACTTCAGTGTCTGACTTAACAAACATGAAATCTCGCGCCGTAGTCATCTTGGCAACGCGAACTCAAGACCAATCTCTGATCGCCTCAATCGCAAAATCTCACGGGGTCAAAGTCCCAGACTGTTTCCCACAAGACAAGACTACCGTTATCGCAGGCTACGGAAGACATCCTTGGTTCTGCCATGAACTATTTGACGACTCGCTAGAAACCCCAACATACTTACCATCCGAGGACGTAGAGGATGCGAAGGCGCAGCACTACAAGGCTGTTCTTTCGCCTCCTCCAACAGATCCAGCTTTCTGGCATGATCTGCCGGTGCCAATAGCACTCTCGATCTTCATTTCGGAGACGAGAAATCGATTACTAGAAGATTCATTTGCGATGGTAGGAGAAATTGGACTTGATAAGCCATTCCGATTACCCATGCAGTGGACAGATCCGAAGCCAGAGCTAGATCCGGACCGTACACCAGGCGGTCGTCAAAGGAGACCACTCAGTCAGCATCGCATCAATCTCAGTCACCAAAAGACTGTTTTCATGGCACATCTCAAACTAGCAGGCGAACTTGGGAGACCCGTGAGCGTCCACGGCGTGCAAGTCCATGGGATCCTTTACGATGCGTTGACGGAGTGCTGGAAAGGTCATGAACTTCGAGGTCGCCGCTCAAGAGACAAGGAGAAGAAGGAGGGGAAAACGGATCAAGGACAGCAAGACTGGCCGAAGCCATACCCTCCACGAATCTGTCTTCACTCTTTCAGCGGTAAATCTGACGCTGTGAAACAATATCTCAAACCATCTATTCCAGCCAAAATCTTCTTCTCATTCTCAAAAGCGAATAATCTTCGATCGGATGAAGAGAGGAAAAAGGCGGAAGATGCGATAAAGATGGTGCCAGATAATCGCATATTGGTTGAGAGTGATCTCCATACCGCTGGTAAGAGGATGGATAGTGACCTTGAGGAGATGTATCGCGTGATTTGTGAAGTTAGGGGATGGGGGCTGGAGGAGGGCGTAGGGAAGATTGCTGATAACTACCGGGAGTTCATTTTCGGCTAATAAACCGGGGCACCTAGACGACAAAGGTCCGTACAAATAAGGCCTGTATATTATACAAACACAAGGGGAGAATAGCTACATGAGAAAATATATATTGAGAATTACTAAAGTTCTAAAAGTCCAGCTTGACCTGCAAGTCCTGCTAAGAAAATCTCCGCCATCGAATCAACGACGCACCAGAACAGAATAAATGGAACAACAGAGTACACCAGATACAAGTCTAATCTTTCACTTCTCAACTTCTACCGACTGGCTCTTCTTCTCCTGTGCCAGGTATGTTCCCAGTACTTCAATCAGGAATCTCTCTCGGTGCAGCAGTTGTCTTGGTCCCTGCTTCTTCAAGAATCGCAATGCTGCAGCTAGAATGAGAGGATGATGTTCCTCTGATACATCGAGGATTCTAGCGACACTGACTTGTACTCGACGCTCCTGTGTCTGGACGAATAAGTGGCCAATGTTTTTGTTGGCCACTAATCGCAAGCTGAACTGCTCAAATAAGTCGTGCTTGACGAACAACTCCAAGATATCCTGCAGAGTAACCTGTTCTCCAAAGATCTGCTCAAGACTGACGCCAGCGCCGTCTTGAATGGTATGTCGCAGTTGAGAAGTCGACTCGAGTGCCTCGGTGATGTTATCAACGGTCAGCGGCGGTACAGCAGATATGCAAGGGCGGTCATATCCAACTTTGTGGCGCCACCAAACGTTGCAGAAGATCGAAGTGACAATAACGGGGATGAGAATGCAGTAACCCCACCATCTTTTAGCCGTAATCATTGAGCCAACTCCTCCAAGAACATTCGCGATGCCGTTGAGAATGAAAAAGAGCTGAACGCGGAAACATCTCTGCTTCAATGACGGAAGGGATGGTGAGCCTTGGAGTTCTTTCTTCGCGACGGTGACGTGCGATCGCATCTTGGAGACAATCATGGAGGACCAAATCGCGCTAATGAGACCGAATAGTGCGATGGGAGCGTTGCCGAGATATCCGGACAAGATGTTACTCGCATGCCAGACATTTATGTTGGCGCCGCCAATAGCCATGTATGTACCAATGCTGATCAACATCGCGCCCCCTCCCATCAACAAGTCCATGGCCCAACGGTTAATGATCTCGATCCGTAGTTCCCTAGTTGTGATCTCGATGAAAACATCAAGACCCCTCGAGTCAGCCCCCGTAGGCAGATTGTCCTTCTCCGTCTCGAGGTATTCTCTCTGCTGTCGCAAGAACTTGATGTTTCTCCACGCCTTTCGCGAGTCAAAAAAAGCGCAAATTGAGATGACGAACGCAGCCGTTCCGCCGATGGCCATGAAGACAATGGCGTAGATGGGGACGGGGATGTCGTTAAAGACGTTGGCGGCAAAGTCGCCCGCGTTTGCAAGTTCGAGAAGACCGACGACGGCGAAGAGGTTGTTTCGGAGGCGGTTATCGTCGATGCAGCGCCATTGGGAGCGCTTCTTTGCGAGGGTGACTGAGTCGGGGCCAGGGACGGAGAGCTCGGTCGGGGGAAGATCGTGAGGAAGGGCTGCCTTTGGGGCAGTGTCGTACTGCTTCATCATGATCGGAGCCTCCATGACGAGAGATCTAGGAAGGACTCTCCATCTGTCAACAATGTTCACGTAGTGAAGTGCGTAAGAACTCACGAAAAAAAGCTTGATAAGCTTAAATACAGAGATATCACATGGGAAAGCCAAAAAACGCAAGACACGAAGAACAGATCATTACACCAGTGAGTCACTGCAAATTTCTCACTTGACAGGAAAGGAGAGATATTAAGAGGGAGGAAAACAAAGAAAGAGGCTTTTTAATTTAGGAGACGTTACGTTCGTAGAGTGGGAGATGCTCGGACGTCCCGACCGCTTCGTCGTTGCCGGGCTCCACTTTAAGGGCCGTTGCAGCCGAAGCTTGGGGTATCCACGATTCGATCATCCCGCGAGGCGCAGAACCCTGTTCACTGTAGGTAGGATAGCCCTACAATGACATTCATGATCAATTGGCTTCTATAAAACGATAACTGGTCAATTATCGAGATATCATACATGTTGACATATCTTTGAGATAGCAGAAACGGTCAATATTGAGACCGTCACCGAAGAAATCATCACTTGGCACAGTGGAGATCCCGGCATCTCCAAGCCGAAGGCCACGCAAGCCTCAGCGAATTTCTTTCAGAACAAGGCACGCAAATCACTCCCGTCTCCAATGGGAAAACAAACTTTCTCCAAACAGGAATAGCACCTTTAATTGGTCACGGATGATACCGTAGGCCCGAACCACCGGAATCGAGGCTAAATATAGCTGAACCTTGTACGGCGCCACCAATTGAAACGTTGCACCCTCACTAATAAGCATCTTGGCGCCTCGAATACTTGGGCCCCTCGACCACCTTGACAGGCTTTCGACCCGTCTGAACAGCAACACCAGGCGTTAATCGCAACCCATCGACGTTAGCGCCCTTCTCTAGCGCCCAGAGCGCAATGCCGATCCAGTTATCACCCCTGTAGTTCAGAATCCCCTCAGGTACAGGAAAGACTGTCTGGGGCCCCACGTTGGCGACGTATTTTCCGTACTGGAAGCCGTTTACGTAGAGGATAGCGCGGTACGCTCCTGTGCTGGCCGTGTTGTTCTTGAAAGTGAAGGATAGGGGAATATCGTGTGTTGAAGAGGGGAGGCTGAGGGGGAGTTTGGCTGTGAAGAACGACACGCCCGGTTTGGATAGCCCTTTGAAGGGGGAGCCGGGCTTGAAGGAGGTTAGTGGAGGGGATGGGAGATGGTAGCCTTGGCGCTCGAAGAAAAAGCCGCCTTCGTTGAGGGGACCGCGAAACTGGTCCTTGTAGTTCTCGCCGCCGAGATTGCCCGTGAGTTTCCACTTTGACACCTTTGTTTCTTTGCCAGAGTCTGAGGTGATGTGCCAGTCGAGAATTCCGCGAGGTTGTTTTGTCTCATCGACGCCGGGGACCCAGTTCCCGTTGAGCCCCATGTTGTCAACGATGACGGTAATGACGTGTTTCTTGCCCCTGCCGATCTTGGGAAGTTTGTAGGTTGACGTGTCGTTGTTGTTGTTGCCCCCGCCTATGACGGATCCGAGGAACTTGTCATCGAGCCAGACTGAGCTTCCGTAAGCGCGACCACCAAATGTCCAGAGTTTGAGCTTGGACTCTGATCCAGATGCTGTGAAGTGACCGCGAAAAATGAGAGCCCCTGCGTGAAAGCCATAGTCACCAGAGTACAATGACACCGAGTTGTTAAGAGGCCACTTCGAGTTGAATGTCTTCTTGATATCAGCGGTGCGCCATTTGGAATCATCGTAGTCCTTCTTGATTTCGGGAAGACCATCGATGTAATGCCAATCCAGTGCCTTAAGATCAGGAACTTTGACGGTGGGAATTTCGATCTCTGGGTTGACTAGCCAGTTTCCAAGCTTGGACTTGGTAAAAGAAGTGTCCTTTCCATTGATGGCCAGGCGAGAAGTTCCCTTTGGTGCGCCGATAATCTCAACTGGCGTAGTGATATTGAAGTCAGCTTGGACGGAAAGCTTGGAGCCTTCAACGGCAACAGAGCGGACGAGGTATGGACCATTGATGATGACGGCGTCGGGGTTCATAACAGAAGATCCATACTCTCCACTCTTTTTGCTTGGGATCGTAGGGACCCAGTACTTGTACGCAGCATTGCGATCTAAACATGTCAGCCAAGCCATCCAAGAGACGTGCAAAGACTTACCCAAGAGGTAGATGTAAAGAGATCCGGCCTGCATAACGCGACGCTTCGTGCTAGTCTTGAACTGAAACACACCATCGCCCTTCGTCTTGTCAATCTTGACACCATCGCCTTCAATAACTTTCAGCTTCTCCTGTCCCTTGACCGCAACTTCGTGAACTTCATCCGCACCCCCATAAAGCACGAGAACAGTCTTATCACCAAGCACCTTCCACGTAAACACCTCAGCAGTGCTATACAACAACTTAAACTTGCCAACAGGATAGTCCACAACATGGATCTTTGAATCGCGTCTATGCAGCGACAACGAACCGCCAAGCTGAGGAATCGTCAATGTCCCAGCTGATGTCTTGACTTTGAGCTTGTAAGATGCTGAGTCTGTGGTTCGGTAGTCTGCGTGGCGGACGACGTAGAATGCGTCGTCTTTCTTAGTGGTCAGGGCTGTGACGGCGATGTTCTTGTTGTCGGTGTACTCTGTGGTTGTAAAGTTGCTTGCTTCTGCGATGGCGTAGTTTGGTGAAACGCGGAGGAACTGGCCCTGGAGCTTTATCTCGGAGTATTTCTCGCGCGTGATAGTTCTGTCTTCCTTCATTGCCTATGGGCGTCTTAGTAGGTGTCTCCTGTGTTTCTTCGTGACGAGTCACTCACTGCTCCATAGTCGTAAGAGGTGTAGCCATCAGAGTGGCCAAGGTTACCCCAGTTCGTGCCACCCCAAGTCTATGCCGTTAGCCATATCTACTGCATACTGAACAGCGATATATAGGACATACCATGTAGATATTGAAGATAGTAACACCAGCAGCGAGATTATTCTTGTAGAAGATGCGGGCGAACTCATGGTTGGTGAGCTCGTAACAATTGTCGAAACCGCCGCCCCCAGGTGGATCAAAGCCTCCACCTTGGAACTAAAAGCCGTCAGTCGCCATCTATCCCAGGGGCCATACGTACTCACCTCAATTATTGAATATGGAGTGTTGGGGCTGATCCTTTCGTGCTCCGCGTGCCACGTTGTCGGAAGACCGTCCTTCGGCCAGGTGTAGGGGTTTGCCTACAATTTGTTAGCTTTGCCGTCATTCGCCAGACTAACAGACTCACGCAGTCAAACCCAACAGGATATCCGTCATGTCCCTCTCAAAGTTAGCAAAGTTTCACCTCTATCATACGCAAGCTTACGTAAATGTCAACAGCGCCAGGTCCCGTTCCAGGGGCTCCCGTACCTCCTTGCCAAGCATCGTTGTTAATAAGGGGTACAACGACGCCAGCCTTGCGAACCTGATCATTGACATATTTCAAGTAGTCATGGTTTGGGAAAGGCGTTCCCTGCGCGGCACTGTACTCGTTCTCTGGTTGGTACAGAATGACCGGTCCGCCGTTGGTGATTTGAGCTTTTGCGATGATCTTGGCAACGTGGGCTACATAACTGGACGATGTCAGTACTGGATCTGAGTTAGGAAGCTGACCAATTACTTATCCGTCGCCTCCAAATAGTCGGTAGCATTCGTCCTCAAAAATCCCTTCACCCTCTGCAACCATCCCGGAAATCCACCCCCCGATACCTCAGCATTGATATACGGCCCTGGTCTCGCAAGGAGATAAATCCCCGCCTCATGCGCCGCATCAATAAACGGCTGTAAGTCCAGCGCGCCCTCTGATCTAAACTCTCCGGGCTTTCCTTCAAGAAGAGCCCAGTCCACATAGAACGAAACCATGTTGAAACCCATGGCTTTGACCTTTTGGAAGAGATCGGGGTAGAGTGATGCGACGGGGAGACGGAAGGGGTGGATTTCGGCGGAAAAGATTGTTACGCGCTCCCCATGGATGAAGAGTGAGTGCTCGTCGAATGTTACTATGTCTTGGAGAAGAGCTCGGGAGTCGAGGATGTTGGATGGACGGGTGCCGCGGGGGAAGATATTCTGGGCCTGGGTGCTAGCCGCAAGGGCTGCGAGAAGGAGGTTTGACAGCTTCATGATTGCGGCATACCCTTGGTAATATTACTTCAATGTTGTAAGGCCAATCATCTTATATACGGGTTACTCCTGGCTTCAAATTTGACCATCACGGATGCACTCCCGAATATGCCGAAATGCATCAACACCTGCAATCCGCATTGGTGGAGAAGTATTATTTCCGTGTAAAATGCCGTCATGATCCTCCCAATGCCAGGGCCATCTCATGAGAGTTTGTAATTTATCCATAGTGATGGCGAGTTGCATGATTGAGGGGTTTGCATGAGAATAGAGTACGGTGATTGGAGCTCTTACAGTGATCCGCGGGAGCCTTGGCAAGGGATATTTACCCCATGAATTACTACGTGTGATGCAGGTTCATGAATGAGGGGTTATGATGCGATTGGGATGATCATCGGATGGTTCGCGTGTTTTGGTCGACTAAATGACTAGCCCTGGGTGGACGATCAAGAGGGGCAGCATGCTGCACTATCGGGGAAGCCGGTCCGCAAAATCAGTTAGACTCATACAAACTACAATTAACAATAGTGTGGATTGCGTATCTATCCTTTCATTCCCTCTCAGCTATAATGTATTCAAGCACCGAAAGCACTCAACAGCTTCTCATGCTCCTTCTTAGTAATAGGAATAACAGTTCCATGTCTCGGGCTCGTAGGGAGTTTATAGCTCGCTGAGACCTTCCAGCTCGGCTTATCCAAATCCGCAGTCTCAAGGGGAACGTAGCCCTTACCACCATACTCATCCACAAAAAGATAAAACTTCTCACCGTTAACATCGCCAGCGTTACCCTTGAAAGCAGTAGGGCCCTCAACAGCTTGAAGGCCAGCGTTTTTGCCAATGCAAGTAGCTTGAACGGTCCAGCCATTGACGGGGGCGAGAAAGTTGGAGGACTTCTCTTGGATGATATCTGTGCAACCGCTGGCTGATGCCTCGTCCTTTGTGAAGCGGTAGAATGAATTACCGGACTTGAGAACCGTGGTGTCGATGCGAGAGGTCTTGCTGTCCTGCCAGATCTCAGCCTTGGAGAAGGTGACGAAGTCGCGGGTGAGAGAGTAGAGCATGCGATGATAAGAGTTGTCCGAGTGATCAGCCGTGTTGTACAGCGATGATGCCCAGAAGACAACGTATGAGTTTTTCTCGTCGTCCCAGAACGCCTCAGGCGCCCACGTGTTTCCAGCATTATCGGGAGAAACCTTGACGTGTCGCTGCGCAGACCATGTGACAAGATCATCTGATTCCCAAATCTCAAGGTACAAGCTTCCCTTGCGGACTGCATCGCCCCAAGAGGTTCCACTGCCAATAGACAAATCTGTCGCAATCATGAAAAACTTGTCACCCTCGAGAGATCGAATAACAAAAGGATCTCTCAACCCCTTGGTTCCGAGCTTCGACGTAATCACAGGCTGTCCGCCATTAAGCTCCTGCCAGTCCAACGCATTATTCCCTTTACTAGCCGCGAAGTAGATATTCTCTCCCTGCTTCGAGTTACCCGTAAAGTACGAAAACGCATACGCCTCATACGGATCTTGTTGAACGGCCTGACGAACAGAAGCGTTGAACTCGCGCTCGTGCAGTTGGCCGTCTACCTCGAGGGACGCGACGAGGAGGACGTCAGAGGTGGTGGGTTGGCGCTTGACGAGACCATCGTGGCTGATGATGGAGGGATCGCTGCTGCGCCAGGTGATGGAGTGGCCGTTTGAGGTGGAGGGGAGAGTGATGTGGCTGCGGATGTCTTCGAGGTTGCGGACGTTAAGGGAGGTGAGGGCTTCGTGGGAGTGGATGCCTGTGGCGAGGGAGAGGAGGGCTAGAGAGAGGGACTGAAGACGGGGCAACATGGTGAATGATGGCAATGGCCCTGGCGCAGAAAATAGAGCCGTGGGGATGTCTACTATGAACAATGGTCGCGACACTGTCGTCCTTTATATACACCGCATATCCTTCCAACTTGGCTCCCTCACGATCTCCACCCAATGTCCTCAATTGCCTCCATTAGTCCACGGACCTCTCATCAATCATCCCCATTCTGTCGCTTGGCAAACTATAGCACGGTCGTTTACTATTTTTTTTTCTCAACGTCATTCGGTAGTTATTCCCCCGGATCGACCCTTTTCGTCCCTTCTGGGGTTGCAAACCGACCCCTGCAGATGCTTCGTTCCACGCGACGTGTTTTTAGGTTATGCTCCGCATAAACGCTGTGCTTTTATTCGCGCGCAAGAAATGCAGTGGATAAAAGATTATCTGAGTCGCAAGTTTTTGGGTACGAGGCATCATGTGCGCTGGTGATCATTACTGGATAAGTAAGGTGGTGGTTTGATTTTGGCGGTGGGGTTTGGGGACCTCGGGAGTTGAGCGGTTTACCCCAGATGCGCCATGTGCACTACTGAGGGCCCTGTAGGGTTTTGTGTACGTATGCATAGCGATATGCATAATGGTTACGCAGTAGCTCTACACTCAACTGGCGCGGATAATCTGTCTGGCTCTGGTGAAAGCCAATTATGATATCCAAACAGCGTTTATAATGCTTAAAAATCTCATGAAACTTGATTTTATATTCTAACCCATTATGTTCATGGTGGATTTGCTCGTAGTTAGTTATCACATAAGTGTCTACTGGCCGTTTTTACACGTAACTGCAGGGTAAGTTAAATTAACCACGAAAGACTCAGGACTCAGATCACTCAGATCACATTGGTGCTTTCGGGCAATCTATTGGCCTCGAGGTAACTTTAAACCTCTAGAGAGATACTAGAAGTTTTAAGATATTTCCTGCCCTCCAATGCCCTGAAGGGAATGGCTTGCAAGCACGAACATCTATGTTCTTTCGACGCTTCATATATACCAAGTGCACACCATCTCGCGATAAGGTGAATCAAGTGCCCATTTATTTTTCTTCTTCAAACAATAAACTACTTTCCTCGTACAAGTAGCGGATGAGCCTCCGTGTTAAGCACATACTTCGTCTTCCCATCACTCCTAACCTGCAACTCCGAATCCTCCGCAAATATCAAGTACAAATACTTCAACGTCTCCGCCAACCAGAAACTCTCCATCTTATCCACAAACTTTCTAGTCTTATCATCCTTTGTCTTCATAACACTCTTCAAGCCCGTATACCCCCCCTCAACCTTACACATCCTATTCAACGACTCAAACGCCTCCCATGCCCAGTCTTGGTATTTGCGGTTACCAGTGGCGCGGTAGGCGTAGTACAGACTTTCGATGGTCTCTGGGCGGAGAATGTATTCGGCGTTGGTATGGTAGAAGCCGCTCTTTTCGTAGAAGGATCGCCATTTTGGAGCGGGGAGACGTTTGGATGATGCTTTAGCCAGAGGCTGACGGCCGTCGTCGACCCAGCGGAAGAGCTCGGGACCAATACCGCTGGGACTCTGGCGGTAGACTTCGTAATACGATTCTGAGAGTTTGACACCAAAGTCAACGAAGGTTTTGTTCTGCAGAAGAAGCCCCCCGAGAATAAGAGAGCCACCACAGACGCTTGCCACTGTTCACATTAGTTTTGCCTGGCAGGATCTGGGGCGAATGTGTAACTTACAGTGGCTGGAGATTGGTATCATAGTATCACCGCGCATCTCTCCCAGGAACGTTAGGTCAGGCCTCGTCGATGGCGAGGAAGCCAGATACAGCATCGATGACTCAGCCGCCTTGATCCAGCTCTCTCCATACTCTGCAAATGCAACTGGGTCGTAAGCATACATCTTGATCAGATACTCATAGTAGCTATCAGAGCCACCACCCCAGCCGGCTTGATAATCACCAAAGTAGCCATCTTTGAGCTTGACGTACGTCCCTATCAGACCTGGAAGTGTGAAGGACTGTTTCGTCTTGGGGTGGATCAAGTGATCCTGAGCTCTCTGGGCAAGCTTGGCGTATGTCTGATTACCGGTAAGGTCACTTAGGCGAGTCCACTCGAGAACAAGTGTGCCAAAGCAGGTGATTGAATTGTCGATGTTGCCAAACCGACGGAGCTGAGGATTGAAGAGGATCTCGTCGTCGGGAATGCCGGAGGGTGTATCGAAGGCTATGCTGAGTCTGTCTGCGAGAATGATAGCTGCTTTTAGAAGATTGTTCTTTAGATAGATATCTGTGGCGAGGTGTTTGTATGAACCGGACAGCAGGTCATAAGCTAGATGCAAGGTCAGTGGGATGAGCAAGTCACCATCTCTCCAGATGCTTGCCTGATAAAAGACCTCCAAGATAACGAATAGTCGTTTCGAAAAGGGAGATGGGTTGATCAGGCACCACAGTGACAGTGAAATCCGTCAGCATGATCTGTCGCAGGATCTTGTCCACAATCTCTACGTCCTCCATGATGATAGCCGTGCTCAATCCATCAACCGCCGTCGCGCCCCAGCCATTTCTATCATAAGTAAGCGACTAATTCACTGGTCATTCAGAGGGCATGAACTTACCGATCATCCTCATAGGTCTTACTGATCGGCAGTAGAGTATCATGAGGCGCAGCGAATTGCTCGTACTTATCCCACGAAAACCGAAAAGCTTCTACAATTGCTGCGGCTCTTTGCGGGTCACCCTTTAGCTTGGAGAGAGCTTGTTGCGAACTGGGGTCTAAGTGACTGAGCTGTGGTGCTCGTCTGGAAAACAGAAGTGAAAAAACATGGTATGCGACAAAGATGGATCCCAGCCAAACGATGGCTTTCTGGACAGACCTCTGCATTCTCATCTGCTACAAACACAAAGTCGAATAAGGAAGAAGAAAAGGAAGCAAGAGATAAAGAGCGATATGGAAACTATCGATCGCCAGGCCTGGACGAGTGTTGTCTTCAAAGGGCTGAAGATTTTCCCCTGAATCAATCTTATCGGTTATCGTCCCAGTTTTCAGCTTAGGGGCTGATCCTTATCAAAGCCTCCCCTAAAGTCGCTTAGGCCCCATCAGTTAGGCTCTTAGCGCCGACCTCTCCCCCTGTGGATCTTTGAAACTATCGATTGAGGCTGACCACCTGCAGTAAATAACAGCTGAATCAACGATGCGCTAACCGAAGATGACATGATCTTAAGAGTTTTGTGGCTAGAATCGGGAAACTATTGTTTTGTCTGCAAGGTACCCTTCCCGAAAATGTTTATTTATTTACAACTGTACCTCACATCATGTGGGAAGCCGGAGCTAAAGCTCAGTCCGGCCCAATTCTTAAAATGTGGTCTCCTTTTCGAGACGAACCCTCTTCCTCTCCTCAACGTTTGCCGTTCGTACACTCGTTTAAACCACAGCGCTACCACTACTCTCGTTAACATTCAGGATGCGTTGGATTTCTATTGCTGCTGTTCTCGGCGCTGCGCTGCTCCCTGCTAGCGCTCGTCCGCTTTGCCGTCCTGATCGATCGACTACGACTGCCCTGCCCTCCACGACTGCGACTGCGACTGCGACTGCGACTACGAGTGTAGAGACTCTGAGCACTGACTCTGCGACTGACACTGAGACATCGTTAATTGAAACCAGCGTTACTTTCACTGAATCAGTGACCGCTACTGCGACTTCGGGTTTCACTACTGTTACTTCTGCGGCTACCAGCGAAGCTGCGACGACAACCTCTGAGGCCCCCGAGGCTACCAACTACATCGAGAATGGAGACTTCGAGGATAGCCCCAACACCGATTGGAGTCTTCGAACCAGTGATATCAAGAACAACCCTGAGCGAGCTCGCTCCGGCAACAAATACGTGTAAGCCTTCCCGATAACGCGTTCCAGAATACAACCAACAAGAAGCAGCCAATACGATGTCGATGACTCCGAAGCAGTCGGCGGCAATCAGCTGAACCAGACCATCAACGGTCTCAGTGTCGAGCGACTCTACCGTCTTACAACCTACGCCACTGTCTTCAGCACTCCCGCGC
Source organism: Fusarium miscanthi (assembly GCA_014898875.1). Lineage (NCBI taxonomy): Eukaryota > Fungi > Ascomycota > Sordariomycetes > Hypocreales > Nectriaceae > Fusarium > Fusarium miscanthi. Next base: position 192,077 of record JAAVUA010000004.1, read on the forward strand.
CTGTCAAGGAAGAAGACACCATCTGCGTCATCCAAGCTCTGCAGGAGAGCGCATCTCTGTCTCAGTGGCGCCTTGACTTTACGGATTTGGGTACATATAAACCTCTCTTCGTCGATTTCACGCCGTTGGATGAGGATGTTACGATTACGATGAGGCTTCGATGCACTGCTGGAAAGAAGGTTACTTTCTCAGTTGGTCTTGACGACGTTTCTTTGTACGACATCGGTCCTAAGCTGGTTGGTTAAGCTACGCTTCCCACTCATCAGTATCGTAAGACCTGGGAGCCTCATTCATGGGAAGCATCAAGACGGCCAAGTTGAACCCTGGCCTTGTGGGTGTAGGCTGTATACGGGTCTTTTCAGGGTATCTATTCTTCTTCGACATGGTAGAAACGATTTTGCGTATATATGACCATTAATTTTGCATATTCTAGCATCACCCTGTGTATAGGATATTATACAATACTTGAACTTGGTTTCGGGCTCTTGAGATATATGCATCACTGGCTGTAGGAAATAGTGAAGGAATGCCCATCAGATCGTTCAATTTGTTCTTCATGTTCAGTCTTTACGTCTTCCCGTATTACAAGCCTATGACATCTTGCTAATCTCCAAGCATCCCCGTAAGCCACCAGCGCTCCCGTAAACCTCTTACAGCTTCTGACCAGCAGTGCCAGGAATAGTGGAAGCAACCTTTCCAGACCCCAGCAGTGTAACCTTGTAAGGGAGCGAGGCAGAAGTAAGAGTTCCCTTGGGAGCAGAGTTGACCGAACCACCGAGATCAACATCCTCAACAACAGCATAGCCAGTCTCCTTGGAATCAGCAAAGAAGATAGCACGCTCAGCAGAGTTGGCGAAAGCAGAGCTCTGGACGAGAACTTGAGCGCCCATGCGGGTGTTGACACCAGAGAGAAGAATGCCGTCCCAGTAGTTGTTGACGATATGGACCGTGGCAAAGCGGATGAGGGGCTGGCGGCTGTTGACGTTCTTCCAGTAGTTGTTGGCGTAGGTGATGTGGAGCTTGCCCTTGTCCTCTGAGGCGTTGCTGTCGGAGTGGCCGATCAGAGATGCCTTCCACTGAAATCGAGGGTCAGCAAGAAACAAATTGAGCTTAGGAACGAGGTCAACTTACGTGGTCGTGGAAGTAGGTGTTGGAGACAGTAATCCAGTCAGCGCCATGGGAAATATCAAGAAGACCATCAAGATCATCCTTTCCGAGACTCAGATCACCGGACAGATCGCAGTGGTCAACCCAAACATTAGTAGACTCATCAATACCAATAGCATCGCCGTTGGAAGCATCAACCTTGGCGATCTTGAGGTTTCGAAGAATGACATTCTTCTGACGACGAACATAAAAGCCAACACCAGTGATGGCTGCAAATCATTAACTCAAACTATCATGGCAACGAGAGGGTTGACTTACAGCTTCCAGCAGCACCAATGATAGTCTTGTCAGATGCAGGTCGAACCTTGTCGCTACCTGTCAACTTGCCAGAGACGATAATGGTGAGTGGTTCAGTGCGCTTAGCGGCTTCGATGAGAGCGGCCACGGTGGTGACAGTGACAGTCGAGCCCTTGGCACCGCCAGTGGTACCGCCGTTCTGGGTGCAGTATCCGACGGTGCAAGGCTCTGCAGCTTGGCGCTTGAGGAGGGCATCGCGGCTCTCAAGGGGAGAAGCAACTGCCAAGGTGGCGAATAGAATAGTGAGGGCTGAAGTGAACTTCATGATGCTGGTCGTTGGTGTAAGTCCGAGGTGGTCACTTGAAGAGAACCAAAACTTGATGGTTTCAATAATTTGGATATTATTATCGCAAAGTTTCACGAGGTCTTTATAGAAATTAATCGCCGTTATTAAACTTCAAAAACTACTATTCCTACTGGTAGCACGCGAGACACCAATCCCCGATTCAGAATTCGGACCCCGGAGTCTATGCTTCAATTTCCCTTTCTGGAGATGCCATCACAAGCCTCTCAAAGCGTCTATTGGAGTAGCAGTGTATCGTCTGAGTATGGAACCTTGCATCATGAAGGTATGTGAAACATTCAAGACTGGATGATGTTGCGTTCGGAAAAGATCGATGGAATGAATTGCTGCCATTGGTGGAATTGGCTTGGCTGAGAGGCCGTGGTTGGTGGATGATCTGGAAATACCCCGGATTGTGACGATCTCTCGTCCACTGTCATTGCCGGTAGTGACTTGCTAATCTGGGGTAACGATACAAGGGATTTCTTGGCGGTTAAGAACTATTCCTTCCGAGCATTCGATCATTCAATTGAACAACGTCCAGTTAATAGAACCTGTCATTCACTCCTCATTCCACGAGTTCACTGTTGATATCGAGCGGCTGGCCGAACACCAATCTAACACCCAGGTCAACGTTAACGTAATTATGCATGAACTGAATCTCCGAAGCTCGACCACGAGGCCAAGATCGTACATTCCCCAAAGTTTCGAATGGAAACTGTGGGGGCACCAGGTAGCTTTGGGTAATGCCATCATGCATGGGCTTTTCCATCCGTACGGAAAAGGCCAATGAGCAGCAGTTCCCCCAATGTTTGAGATGGAGAAGACAGCGGCATTTGTTGACCTGCTGAAGTATTGCATAATTGCTATTTTGCATATTTTGGGGGTGTTTCGCTTGTACTGTCCCAGCATATTTCGGTCGAGACAGATATCTACCGCTGCAACAATCATCCGAATTACCGAGAGCACAGCAATACGATCTGATGTCAGCCATAATGTTATTATTTAGGGGCCTTAGGAAGTCAAAATGAATCTAAAGATGCCTAAGTATTAACTTAGTTATTAGTGACTACAAATGGATATGTATGACGTTCTTACACCACTGCGATACCATGATAAGGCTGTGGGTACAGGGGATTTAAAGAAAGCATCAGTCTCAAAATAAGGCAGAGCATACAAACTAGGAAATATGGGCATTAAAAACTTGCTCCCACGGATGTCTTAAGATGTGGCTTTGGCATCATACACTGCAAGCTAAACGCGTTTATCGTGGGTCCGGCAGTCCCTTCGACTGAGCTTCGTTAGCGGTGTTGCCAATTGAGCGTTGTCTCCTAAATTGTCCTGACAAAAGTGGTAGATATGGAGGTAGCGAGGCATATATGCAGGCTATTAAAACCCGGTGTCAACTCCATTCATGTATCAGGAGAACTTTAAAATATCTAAGAAAAGTCGACCTAGACCAATCAGTTGATAGCCTCTCCTGTCCATCAGTAGAGTAGATCGATCTTAGGGTCTAGAACCAATCGAGAAATGGAAAAGGATATTATGACCTGAATACATGAAGTCAAATAGTAGGCCAAGCGCCTCCGTTCCCACTTTGATGATGAATGGGGATGGTAACTTGAGACTCCAAAGCGGTGCTCTGTCTTCATGCAAGCCACAAAGACAGAAGGGGAGCCTGTCACTGCTGACGATATCTAATTAGCCCTTCTCATGGAGCCTCAAGAGGCGTTTACCGTAAACCTCATAATGTGATTGTCCTGGTTAAATATCTCAGGGAAGGTTTGGGGGTGATCCCAGCCCCGCATATGCAAGCTTTCAAGGTTGAGCACCATGAGATCAGATCCCCCACAAATGCTCCATCGAATCAACTCCGGACTGTCCAACAAAATCCCAGGCTAGCATATAGTTAGAAGCGGGAGCCAATTTTTATGGTTAATCATGCTCTACCTATTAATTCAGATCCGTGAGAGGTGGAACAGGTGGCCCCGAACGGAAGAATTGGGAACCACAAATCGCTTTCTTCCAGAGGCTGGATGAAGCTTACCCCGCGTCCCCCACAGATGGAGAATGAATACACGACACAAAGGAGGGTTTCAGAGAAGCCTAAATTAACGACCCCGGATTTTACAGCATCTAGAAAAGATGCCAAGAAGATGATCATATGTTTGTTGCACGATGATTCATGGAAACATGTTCTTAGTGTTCAGTGACATGGCATGTTAACCAAGAGGCTTGGCACACAGTGAACTGAGCGAAGGACCAGGCTCATGTCATCGGTTCCATGCAAAGTGGTAAAATGGTATGGCAAGCACTAATCCTGTTGGTTCGATGGTGAACTGAGGTTGGTATATCATAGCATGGAGTTCTTATTATCAATATCAGCCAAAAATATATATAAACAGCAATATCACCTTCATCCCATCTATCTCACCTCTTGTCACTACCTTCTGAGCTTCCACTTTGGTATTGAAATAGAGATACTAAAGTCACATCTCGTATCCATCATGAAGGCCTCACTACTCCTATCTCTCCTCCCCGTCGCCCAAGCCGCTGTCATCGACACCCGTCAATCCAAGACCGGCGACGGCAAGCAAGGTGACACCGACGCCACCCAAGGAGATCTCAGCCAAAGGCCGCCACCACGCTTCCCCTTCCCCATCACCAAGTTCCCCGTAGCGAAAGAGACAGTCGTCCTCCAGAATGCCAAGTACATCATGCCCGGTGAGGTTTTTGATGGCAAGATGAAGCGCTACGAACGTCCTGAGGGGAGCTGCAATGAACAAGCTGAGGGTACTGACGCTGATGCTGTCTTCAACTTGTTGCCTGGTTCGACTATTCGAAATGTCATTATTGGAAAGAACCAGGCTGAGGGTATTCATGCCTTGGGTGATGCCTGGGTTGAGAATGGTGAGCAGGTTCATTTATCTTTGACTGGTTTATACTAACTGATGCAGTCTGGTGGGAGGACGTTTGTGAGGACGCTCTCACGTCCAAGGGCCTGAACACACAGTTGAGGGTCATTGGCGGTGGAGCCAGGAGCGCAACAGATAAGGTATGTAACAATTGTAGCGAAGAGGCTCTTTTTCTAACAGTCTGCAGATTTTCCAAGACAACTCGCTTGGTGGCAAGTACAACATCACAGGCTTCTACGCCGAAGGCTTTGGAACATTCTACCAGTCTTGCGGCAACTGCCTCAATCAAGCCAAGCGCAACGCCACGATTCAAAATGTAATTGCGGTTGACGGTCTCAGAATGGGCATTGTAAGAGTTTTTCCCGCCAACAGCTTCGAATCTTTCTAACAGTCTTAGATCAACCCCAACTACGGTGATGAGTTCCGTCTCAAGAATGCTCAGATCGACAACGTCACCAGTATCGTCGACAAGGAAATCGGCAACAACGTGCAGACAGTCCCGTACTATATCGGAAACGGACCCGATGAGAAGTATGCGTTGTATAATGAGACGAGGGATAACATTACAAAGTTCAAGGGTAGGGTTACGAACGCGTATGAGCCAGAGGATCCTTATGAGTGGCTTAAGGATTTCTGGCCTGAGGGCTTCAATTAATCCAGTCAACGATGAGGATACTTATGAGGACGGATGACGAGAGGAGCTAGCCTAGTATTGACGAAATAGGCGGGGGGCCTATCTTCACGCGATAGACCGTAATAATTGAACAGTGTTGTAGATTAGAAAGGCGTATTGTGGATAGTATAAATGGACTATTTTTAATGCGCGGTGAATGCTGCGTTGTTAAATACTTTTGTAAGGGTCCCTCAGTTGGCTCGAAATAAATGTTATAGAAGATTACATCACATCACATAGCCACCATTGTTTGTACCACTGGGATGACTAACAAGGGTCGGTCTGCCTTCAATAGGTAGATAAGCTTCAAAAAGAAACATGCTTTTACACACACAACAGAGATTTATAAAGGTTCATAGCAATCGACAAAGTGAAATCAAGACTAAACTAAGTACTCTCTCAAGTCTGGCCACAGGCCCTCATATCCTAAACGGTATTAACAGCCACAAACCAAGTAAGTGTCTCTTTGGCGCTGTTGACCAAAGTATACTTCTTTGGTTCAGTCGAATCCTGCTCCAGGTCAAACTTGACAAACTCTTGTTTCGACTGGGATTGGTTATAGACAGTAATGCTGTCTCCAGGAGAACCGCTGGCATCTTGCGAGCCCACGATGCCCGACATCGAGTGGCCTGACCCACCTGCGTTGCTCCTATCCGTAAGTACATTCTGCCCTGCCGATAGGGCATTCAGTTCATCCTTGAGCTTCAAGGCATTGCTCGATGACGGCGTGCCGAGCGTGACAGTAGTGATTTCCAGGAGCCCCAGCAACGTTGTTAGCGCCCGGATTCGTACGGGTTTGATGGATACTGCACTGGGCTTAGACCAAGGTCGATTGTTGTCTCGGTCGAGAAGATAGTACATGATCTTCCTCTGCCAAACGGGCCCGTAAACCCAACGTTCTGGTTTGGGGAGGGGGTTCGGTACTCGGTCCGCTGGAATCGGCTCATTTCCTTCCATATATATTATGCTAGTTGGGACTTGTCCTACTTCAGGAATCGCCCTTGGCCCAGCAGTGGGGTTCCAATAGTCGTAGAAGTGACCCCCAGGAGTCTCGAAAAGTGGGTTAAGTTTGCCAGTAATGCGGGCAATCTCGAGGAGTGAAAGCCACCAGCATTGCCAAGTTCCATCGACCTGGACAACATGTTGATCAAGTTGGTTGTTTGCGTCCATTTTATCTGATACATTGCTCTTGTCAGAGAGGGAACACTGGTTAGCAAGGATAGACATACCGAAATTTGATGTTGCTAAGTTGTTAAGTTGTTGAGTCTTCGCTTTCAAGGGCGGGTAGCTGGTGCAAGAATTGAGTTGAGGGAGGAGCTCAAGTGATAGTAATGATCTACTTGTCAAAAGTCTTAGGATTAACTCGCGGACAGTACTCAGTTTTTATAGAGAACAATCACGCTTTCGGGGCCAGACATAGTCGCTCATCAGATAAGAAACTTCATCCCCGCTTAGAATGACAAGCCTGCTTAATGGTCGAGTTCGTGGACATACCAAGTGCGTCTCGGGCACCCCGAGACCGTGAGGCTGGATCATGTGTGCTTACTATTGATACCTCGTGGTCCTTTTAGTGAGAAAATGCAACCAAAAAGTCAAGCTGAGCCGTTTCAGTCAGCCACGAATCTTACACGCACCACATCAGGAACATTCCCAGCACGTGAGCGCTATATTCTATTGGCTCAAGAAATTACAGAAACCCTCTTTTAAATCTCTATCACATCAACGCAGTATTCTTACAAAGCGGGGACAAGAAAGCAGAGGCTGATAACATTTATAATCCACCGTCCTTTCTTCGAGTCCAGAAGGTCGCCGGGGACTAACCCGCTATTGTCTGAGGTAGTTTCCTTCGGCAAGGCGATCCCAGATGTTTGCCCTCAATAAGGCTCAAGCAGAGCCAGATTGGCTTTGAATCAATAGCTATTGGCGTGGCCCGCGTACGATAATGGAAGGGTTAATGTGCAATATTGGTTTCTATCACGTCCAGCTTCAACTCTCGATATCATTTTTTAAGCACATGCATCTTCTATAAAAAAAGGATAAGTAGTCCATGAACAATCTCTCCCTCAGGAAGATTGGCCAGCATCACTCAGAGTGTGTCTTAATATAGCGTAAGACAAGAGAAGCTCGAAACACCAAAGTCACACCTGCTATTCTATAGCCATTATGCGATTTATACGACTATTCCAGAAATTAAGATGGGGCAGTAAACATAGAGCTAGCGGCTGAAAGGTTGAAAAAGAGTCCAGCTTGCGAATGTAATAGCATGGCGAGAGTGAGAAATCGAGTCGTATACAGGATAAGTACGGTGATTTGTAAATGCAGACGAGTTGGGCGCAAGGTGATGACATATGAAAATCTGAGGCTGGTGCTGATGATATCCAGCTTTAGGTTAAGAAGGCCCGTAGAAGACGTTAATGGAGAAGTCAAGTTCTACGAAAACATTTAAGCCAAGTCTGACATTCGTGTCTATCGGTATTACTCTCTGGTTTCATAACATTAATTTCGTTGTTAAAATCGGCATGCTACCCTAATACCATGTTTGGGGAATTAATATATCGCTTTGATAGAGTGAGTATTCTATCTGCATTTTGTTTGCCACTCTGGTAATGCTAGAGGCTAAAGCTACATATCAGTATACATATAATATTGTTAACAATAACATTGGAAAACGCACATACAAAAATCTTTCGAATGTTCAGGTAGCAGGCGGAAGAGAAGTTGCCTATTGGTGCAGTTTATTCGCCATATCCAAGCATTTCAAATCATTGGGATTTGTCGCTACCTCGTCGGGTTACACGAATTAGCGATGTAACGTGGGCCGTCGTCAGTATTTGTCACGCAACAAAGTAATGTCACTGGAGGACTTTTCCTTAGGTTAGCGTGATGCATAATACCTGCATAATATCATCACGTATCGATAAGAAGAGTCTAAGGGTTTTCATCCATGTCAATATCTTTCCCGCCTGACCGTTACACTACGGATTCAGAAGAGGGGGTATTGACACTCAACTGCAACTTGCATTGGTCAAAGAGTATTATCAAAGCATGCGTCAGTGATGAGTTTCTCATCGAGGCCTTCAAAAAAGCGCCATCGCTTCACTCCGCCAATCGGGACATCGGGACCCTTGTCATGGGGTGGACTTCAGTGCCGACCCGCGACGACAACATCATTAAGCCACGAGAAAAATAACCTCAACTCAACGGTCAATAACTCCCCGACTAGACACTAACGGTCGGTAGATCTCCATCCTTTGGCAACGCCGTAGCGTCCGAACTGGGGCGTTTTGCTGAGAAAGATGGTGACTACAGCTTACTAAACCCTGCACGAAGCGGGGACGAGGAACAGGTGCGTGATGACAAACCCGCGCCAAAGGCTTACAGCGCATGACAGTACACCTTAAACGGGGTCTAGCAGCGGGCCGACCTTATGCATATTCGTATAGTTCCTCGTGGCGTCGTCGTGGCTTGCGCTGTGGTTCAGCCAATATGCGTGACGATAGCTTCGGCCGACTCAGGCGGACTTCATTTCCGACTGTGCATTTGAGCATGGATTGGCGTTGGAATCAAGGACCTTTCACTCCAGGATCTTGCGGCATGCAAAGATTGCAGTATGCGGAATCCGGAATGTGTATGTGAGGTACCTGAGGTTCGGTTCTTGAGTATATATAGCTGGATATCAACCCGAGTTGGAGGAAGTTCTTCAGGTTCAACAGCCATCTCAAAGCTTCAATACCAACCTGCAACCCAAGGCTCTCGACAATGAAGTTCAGTTCCATCATCGCCGCTGGCATCCTCTCTGTTTCTGCTCTCGCTAAGAGCGGTTACAAGTATGAGCGCCTTGACAAGAACGATGCTGTGAGTTAATCAATCACCTAGTTTATGTGTCTCAAGTAGACTAACATGATCAGGTTCTCCTCGTGGTCGATATCCAGGAAGGTCTTTACCAATTGACCAGAGATTGGGATCCTACTCTGTATCATCACCAGTCCATGGCCCACGCTGCCATTGGTCAGGCTTTCGACTTGCCTGTTATTCTGACCACCTCCGCCGATCAGGGTAAGCACTCAATCTTTTTATCTGCATCTGAGCATCTTGCTGAAAACTCAGGCCCCAACGGTCCTCTCATGCGAGAGATCCGCGAAATGTACCCCAAGGCCCCCCTCGTCCAGCGCCAGGGCCAAGTCAACGCCTGGGACAGCGAAGAGTTCCGCGACGCCCTCAAGGCCACCAACAAGTCCCAGGTCATCCTCGCCGGCATCACCACCGACGTCTGCACCACCTTCCTCGCCCTCTCCCTCCGTGAGGCGGGTTACTCCGTCTGGGCCAACATGGAGGCATCCGGCACTACGACCGCTCTCATCCGCGACATTTCCAACGATCGCATGCGCGACGCTGGCGTTCAGGTCGTCAGCCTGTTTTCTATCATTTGTGAGCTGATGCGCGATTGGAGGAACAAGCCTGGTGCCAAGGAGATCTACCCTTGGCTTGGACAGTACTACCCTGCTGCTGGTTACATGGCTCGTGGCCATGCTGCGGCTATTACCAATGGAACTATCCAGCCTGGTGAGGATGGATACACTCACTATCCTTAAATAGTCTGGGTTATCCCGGATGATAGCTGAGTTGCTACTTAGAGGAGCAACGACTCGCTCTGGAGCTGGCTTGGAAGGCAGCTAGATAGTCTTCAACTCCAAAAACAACCATCTCTGCCCCCATTTGGAGGAGATGGTTTCAGATAGACTTTACTTCATCTTCTTTAAATTTTTCAATGAATAAAATATCATTTCTTCTACCCATTTCGCCCGACATAAGCGACTCCATTTGACGAATATGCCTTAAAGGCTGTGCATTCTTTAAACTCGGCCGACGGTAACAGGGCGCAAGCACAAAGGTCATTAAGTCATTTGCCATCGCAAAATATTATTATGCCGTCGGCTTACAGGTCTTACCATACATTCCGTTCTCATCAGCCCATGGATAATCAGCCTTTGAAGGGCCGCGGGGTCCGATCTGCGCCGTCAATCGCAACCCTCCTCAACGAGGACGAGAAATCACGAGACTTAGCCTATCAGGACATTGCTGACGACGGCCACGAGCACAAGTGAGATATGGCGACTACCAATAATTTAAGCTTAACAGACCACCTAATAGCACGGAATCCCGCATCTCCGTCGGTATTGGTTGGTCGCCAATCAGACCACCTCAGCCAAGACAACAGCACCTGATCATGTGCCACCAACACGTTGTCGTCAGCCATAACCAAAACACCAGCAAACTGTATAAGATCTCGCTAATTGCACTGATGCAATCTTAGATGCTCGTCCATAGTTATTGTACTTACTAAGAGTCAGTCCCAGAAATTGCAGCTATGGCATCGAATAGCACGCTCCCACTCACCATGCGCGCCGCCCAATGGCGTTCAATCACAGGTGGCATCGACAAGAATCTCACCCTCATCAGCTACGCCAAACTACCCAAAAATACTTCATCGCTTCCCAAAGGAAAAACTCTCGTCAAAGTCGCATACGCATCGGTCAATCATCTCGACTACAAAGTCGCCGAGATGCCTCTCACTAACTTCATGTTCTCCAAACCCGTCACGCCAGGCCTGGACTTCTCCGGTACGATTGTCTCCACAACACTGAATGAGTTCCAGTCCGGTCAGAAAGTATTTGGAAGGACAGAACTACCAACTGGTGGAACTCTTGCGGAGTATGTTGTTGTTGGGAATAAGGGAATAGCGGCTCTTCCGGACGGTGTTGAGCTTAGAGATGCGGCTTGTGTTGGGATTTGTGGAACAACAGCTTTTCAATGCCTGTCACCATTTGTGAGGGCAGGTGATAGGGTCTTTATCAATGGTGGCAGTGGAGGGGTTGGCGTTTTTGCGATCCAGGTTGCTAAAGCTTTGGGTTGTTCTCATATCACGGTCACCTGCTCCCCTTCGAACGCCGAATTCTGTCGAAGCCTTGGTGCTGATGAGACTATTGACTACAAATCCGAAGACCCTATTGAAGTATTCAAGAAGAAGGAGGACAAGTTTGACTTCATTCTCGACACCGTCTTCAACGATCCAGATCTCTACTGGCAGTCTCATCAATATCTCAAGCCCGAGGGGCAGTATGTCTGTGTTGGTCTACCGCCACGCTTCCAGACATTCAAGTCTCTTCTTACTATCAGCCTGTTACCTAAATGGTTGGGAGGTGGGAAGAGAAAGTTCAAATATCACTCTGTGACGGCGAACAGAAACGACTTTGGACAAGTTGTGGACTGGATGAAAGATGGAAAGGTCAAGGCTGTTATTGAGGAGGAGTATGAGTTAGAGGATGCGGGGAGGGCTTATTCGAGGTTGAAAGAAGGTAGGACTAGAGGTAAATTGGTTGTGCGTGTTGGAGGAGAAGCTGGTGTTGATGGATAAGGTGCGGTTCATGGAGGCTATGGAATGACCTTACCAAAGGATGTAATGAGACGGACTTCTAAGGGACATGTTACGATTATTTTGGGTATGGAAGGAGGATTAATGATGAAAAAAGACCTCAAAGGGTTATCAGCACTGGTAATGGGATCTCTAATCCAAATTGAACAATATTTATTCTTTCGGCACTGGGAAGACGATTCTTATGAACCCAAGCTTCCTATATAAACTCCGCTTCCATCGCTAGTAGTATACAAACACGCTCAGAGAATAATAGCCTGAGAATTCAGATTCGCAAACATCTGATTCCACGTCATATCCTCCTCTGGCGCTCGTTTCCAAATATCCTCCAACACCGCAATGACAGAATGAACCGAAGCAAATCGTATCTCATCATAAATAAATCCTGCAAGACCACGAACTAGACGTTGTTGCTTGGGACATTGTGAGTGCGCACCCGCTATGCAGATAGGTAGTACGGCGCAGTTAAGGATTTTGGAAGGCTTTTGAATGCTGAAGATGCAGTCCAGACAAGACTGGGTATGTTGCTGGACAAGAGCATGGTTTGCTGGTAGACCGCACACAGCTCGGTATAGATATATCAGTGCGGCGTGCTGGAAGATCCGAACGAGGCTGAATGCTTGTGCTGATTCGGTGTCGCATTCGGTTGACGGTGTATCAACCGGTGATGAGCGCGGCGACGTCAAATCCTCAATCGCTAGCGATGCATACGTCGGCCTCAAAGCCGCTTCAAAGATGCGAATCCTCTCAATCGAGAACTCCTCAATCATCCGTGTCGTCGCATCAAGATAAAAGGCCATGCTCGAAATCTGCTGAAAGACCGTTGACAAGGAGCAATAACCTTGTGTATCTTGTCCCCACCAGACAGGTCCTCGGTCAACAACCTCCCAGATCGCCGGCTGGAATGATGGCGGTTTCCCTGTAAGCATAGCGCTTGGATCTGTCGTCGCGAATTCCGATAGCATCATATGGAGCGGATCTTGGCCTGTGCCGAGTACAGTGGTCATGCCGCCGAGCTGGTTGATGATGGCCAAGACTCCGTCTCTGTGGCTGGACGTCGATGCTGATGATTGCGCGCATTCGAGGAATCCATCATGGAAGTAGAGCAACAGCACTGCAAAGAGTAACGTCTGCAAAGGCCCGTCTTCTTTCGAACAGCATCCATCGACCTCTTCCCTCAGTGCAGCCAAACACTCCATTCTCTTCACGTTCAGGATACTCCGACTATTCCGTCCATCCTGTAACCACCGATGCGAATCAGCAAGAACACACGTCGCGAGCAACACTACGCGATGCTGCAGCGCAACAAACGTCGGCGGTGCACAAGGCTTCGAAGCAGTCGTCAGCAAAGGCCAGAATCTCCCGTGAAAGTAATCCAGCGAGCGCTTCTCGTACACTGCTAGTGACGCAGCGAGTTGCTCATCGCGCGTGGTGACCTGATAAATCGCCGGGACCGTAACAGCAGGCCGTGTACTCCAGCGAATGAGCCGTTGGTTGTAATCGCATGCAGCTCCGACTTTGGCGCAGCGCGAACATGTTGGTTTGGCGAGATCGCACTTGATTCTGCGCTTCTTGCAAGGCCAGCATGAGCCCTCTACTACACGAACGCGAGTCTTTGGCATATTCGGCGATTTCTCCTCAAGGTTTGATAGTTGGAGTTAAAAGTTGGGGGTTCGCTGGTCGTTGGTATTAACATTGTTGAGATATGCCAAGGCCTAGGACAAGTCACAGGCCCAGCGATCCGAACTCAGATAAGAGAGAGATTGCGCGGGGAACAAGGTCAATGTCCGACCAAGCCTCCGCAATTCAAGCCCCGCTTGAGAATGGGCAATCTAGTTACTTGTTTGAGACTAGACTCTGATATCAATGCGAGTTATGGTTGGTCCGTTGAGCGGGGTTACGCGTTTACGTGCTGAAGGATTGGCCCGGCTTTAGAACGGGCGAGTCATGATAATGTCTAGGGTAGTAGGATTTATGAATGGACGTTGGTGATGTTAATTCTTTTAAATCTTGAACCTACTCACAGTTAAAGCTTTTAACAAGTAAATATAGAATAAGTTTCGAGTAGAAGATCTGTTGTAGTCACATCATTTATGACTTTTTTCCTTTGCAAACAGCTAGGTATTTAATTCCTTGAAATAAGCTGTAAAAGCTATCATTTCTACAGACACCAGTTTAATTACATTCAGAGACATCGTTATTAACTTACACAACATAACTGATTATAATAACATCTTAATTAACTCAAATAGAGAGTCAGTTAACATTGCTATTAACTAATTGTTTACTATTGCAGGCCTTGATATCTGTTGTAACTACTAGAAATACTACGTGCTTATTATTTTAGTTCCCTATTCCTCTATATATCACTCCAAGGGCGGTGCATTACATACATAAGTTGTCTCCATGTATCAAGCTATAGAGCATGTACTACTAAGCTACAGTCAATTCCCATAAATCTTGCCTCTTATTACAGCTCTTGATGTCAACCAAACAACTAGCGTCCAATTGAGAATCTGCTTGACCAGTCTTGCACTAGGAAACTATCGGCATAAAGCCAAAAAATGATATCATTCTTTAGCTATAACTATGTGAAATATCTATCTCTACCTGGAAGGCAGGATCAGCATGGGACACAGCTACAACTACTCCCTCTTGAACCATCGGGTACACCGTCCGATCCTCTGGTCTTGGCAGTTATAAGATGCCTCCGTTATGTTGTGAGGTGACTTAGATCCCCAGGTGACTCAAAAAGCCGCCACCTTGACAATGAATAACATTCATACTCCGGTGCTTGAACCAGTTGCTGACTACTTTGGCAAATTCTCCGTGATTGCGGGTTGTAACCTTAATTCACTGCCATGTAGCTCGTATAATGTGTGTGATGAGCGATATTGAAAGTCCTGACATCATATAAGCCCTTGGCTATTGTCGTCTGCAGGCAATAGCACTAAATAGCTCCACCGCAGCGCCCTGGTAGCTTCACCCGACGGTGGGCAACTCATTCCCTATCTCACACACGGAAGAGGGGTTGCGTTGAGTATCAACGTTTATCAGGAAGGTGTCAGCGGGGAAGGTGATATATGTTGATGGATGCACATAAGTGGCACAGAATGGGGCTATCACATATCCCGGGTCAGCGGAGGAAGAGCCCAACGGCCCGAGCCGTCAGGAATCAACGTTTATTATGGAAACAGTTGATATGCACCACAAACATCGCCACTATTACGAATCATGTAGTAAATGCTTGTAGCAGTGAGAAAAAATTTGAAGCTCACACAGCCTGGTTCGAGGCGCTGAAGGATTGCTAGCCCTCTTGATAATCTTCGAAGCCAAAAGACCGTGTAGAGTCTTTTTTTTTTTTAAAGAGACAACTACTAATAAGCCGCATCATTGTGTGTCCAATTACTTCCCATAGTGTCTCCTCGTTGTCCAACGCATACATGGCGGGTACTGCACCATTTGGGCATCTGCAGCTAACCCGATACTTAGCGAGACTTTGATTGGTCACGATCCGAAGCCATTTGTTTGTCCTTGTGATATCCAGGGAAGACAAACCGCGGAAACATGTGTCCTGCATCCATCCAGTTATATTCAAGAGCGCAATGCAGGCTGGTAGTATTTTCGCATGAGTGCCAATTACGATAGGTGGCCAACCGCTCCAACCAATGCCTGCATTCATTGCCGAGGATAGTACTCTTTTGCCTAGATTGGCCCTTGCAACCTATGAGTAATAACCAGTACTTAATGCACCAAGTCCCAGGATCAAGTAAAACTGCGACCCTCTATTCTATGTATGATCCGCCCTATTAGGTATGCTAAGGGAGATCAAGACGTGGCTTGGTACGCCCCCAAGCCTCATGCAGAGATACCACAAGGACCTGGCCTCGTCATAGTTTGGCACACGTGAGTGTTGAAAAGGTGTGTCCTGAAGCAACGTGACACAGAATTGCTTTTCACTTAGAGGTATAGGTGTATATTAACAGACCCCACCGCTCTCTTACTGTCAAGGGATTTTGGACTAATGCTACAGCCTTGATTGAAATATATCATTCAATTTGACTACGTTATTCAGAGCAAACAAATTTCGACATGCTATCTGCAGTCCTAATCTTCGTGGGGGTTGCCCTCACAATACTCTATCTCCGCACCAAGCCACGCAAGAACCTCCCTCCTGGTCCCAAACCCCTCCCAATTCTTGGCAACATTAGAGACATGCCAGATGGGACAACCCCAGAATATCAACACTGGATCAAGTTCAAAGACCTATACGGCCCAATCAGTCATGTCTCAATCCTCGGCCAATCCCTCATCCTACTCCACGGCCGGGATGCTGCGAATGCTATCCTAGAGAAGGCCTCAACCAAGACAGCTGGACGTCCACAATTCATCTTTGGCAACGAAATGTGCGGCTATAATCAGATTCTTAGCTTCAAGCCATACGGAAGACTGGTAAAGCAACATCGAAAACTGGTCCATCAGCAACTGGGCACTAAAACCGCGGCATCGCGATTTAGGGATATTCAAGACGCGGAATCACGCCGGCTTCTGCTGCGGATCTTGGAGAGCCCTGAGAAACTGTCGATGCATATCAAGACGTGAGTGCCCATAATTACCTATCGAAAGTCTGTTGCTGACTCCCCCGTTCCAGCGAAGCAAGTGCTATAATTCTGAAGATGACGTACGGCTACAACCTCGAGCCGGACAAGCCAGATCCATTGGCCTTGTTGATAGATCAGATGATGCATAATTTCTCTCTTGCATTCGTCCCTATGAGCTGGCCGGTCGATATCTTTCCTTTCCTTCGGTACCTCCCAGAAACGCTTCCAGGAATGTCCTTCAAGCGCATAGCCAGAGATTGGAATACCAACATGCGCATGGTAGTTGACGTGCCGTATGACTTTGTCAAAAAGCAAATCACAAAGCAGTCTCATACGCCATCCTACGTCTCTTCGCTTATCAAGCAACATGACGGCGATGTGGATGAAGAGACCGACGCTGCCATTAAGCAAACTGCCGCTGTCATGTATGCTGGAGGTGCTGATACCACTGTCTCATCCATCCGTGGTTTTGTACTGGCCATGCTGCTCTTTCCAGAGGTTCAGCTGAAGGCTCAGCAAGAGATAGATTCCATTGTCGGAAATGACAGACTTCCCCAGTTCGAAGATAGGGATAATCTTCCTTATGTTGATGCCTTGATCAAGGAAACACTCCGGTGGATCCCCGTCACGCCAATGGGAGTTGTTCATACTGCCGATGAGGACATCCACTACAAAGACTTTGTCATTCCCAAGGGAGCATCTATCCTGCCAGCAACGTGGTGGCTCCTTCACGATCCAGCTATCTATTCGGATCCATCCTCATTCAATCCAGACAGGTACCTGGAACCGCGAAACGAACCGCATCCCAACTTCGCCTCATTTGGGTTCGGCCGCAGGGTCTGTCCCGGGAGGTTTCTCGCCGACGATAGTCTGTTCATCAGTATCTCACGCCTCTTGTCTGCTTTCGATATAAAGAAGGCTGTTGATGGGCGGGGAAATGATATTGAGCCTGAGATAAGTATCACGCCAGGTATGATCGGCCATATTCGTGAGTTTCCTTATGATATCAAGCCGAGGAGCGAGAAATATGCGGACATGATCGGACATGTTGCGGTTGAACACCCATTGGAGCAAGGCGATGCTAGGTTTCTGGGGGAGGACCTGTCTCTGGAGTCGGCTAAAGTTGAGATAGTGATCGACTAAGGAATAAATTATAGGAAAGGTGTCAGGCAGGTAGCGATATGTCAGGTTTAGTAGGTAACAAGACATGGATTTCCATTTTCCTTTTATTTCAACTTTATAGATGGGAGAGAATGCATGGTTATAGTGAAGGCAGCGCTGGTAGTAGGTCATGAATATGTACTTCAGCCCATCAGACTGCAAAGACAATAAAGAGTCTCTTTACTGTTAATATAGCCTATCACTTAGTCGGTTACCTTATTTGCTTGGGCCCTTTTTCCTTATTGGCTAAAGTTAATCCCTTTAAGTCCCTAAAGGCTACAATCTGTAGAGTCTAGTATTACAGAAGCCAGTAAATTAAATGTATCAAACAAAGATAGAACGTGGGATCTCAAGTACTATTAAATATACAGAGTAAATCTACAGACGACGATGTTTCTGGTCCCGAACGCGGAGGTTTTCCCTCTGCCCTATAATCCGATAACTGCCCTACAATCATTCTCCAACCCAACATCAGCCCCAATTACTGTACGATTCTCTTTTACTAACAAGTGTCATCGCCATCCTGGCTCAAGCTTATCCAACCAATCAGGGACTGGCCAAGGGCCCTCGAATGCAAATTTCCGGTAGACTGACAATCCTTCCAAAGCATTTAAACTGTATCCATCGACATCTTTGGGCAAAGGTCACTAAGATAGCAGTATGTTACCAGAACTCTTAGGGAATATCGCCAAGCTCATAGACTGACTCCTTGTTTAGGGAATATTTGGATTTGCAGATTTATGCACCCGCAGAGCCCAGCATCATTCCCGCCCAACTGATCATGGACAGGCGCTTTCACAGAATTAGGACTCTTACGAAAGCATCTCAGGAAGACTTTGGACAATTTCAACACAGGATATCACCACGCAGTTTAATTAAACAGCGCTCATCAATATAAACTCTCATGTCGTCCATCTTAGGCAGAAATTTACAGAAGATGCAGGATCCTAACTCTTAACCCCGCTTCCACAGGAGGAATCCTTCGGTGGACCGTGGGTTAGGTCACCGTCAGTTAGGTGGATTCTCGCCGTCTTGACCTCTGTTATGGTTAAAGTGAATGACGTGGTCCAGCGTATAGAGACCTCGCTCAATAGACCAGGCAGGCGACATGCCAGACACAAACGATCCTTGTGAGAATTCTGGAAAACAAACGATCTTTGCGAATACGGCGCAGGCAGTGCAATGCGGAAGGTGATTGAAAATCCTCTCAAGACAACACAACATCCAGGTCAAAGCGCAAGCTAGCTGAGTTGCATTGCGTCCATGAGTCTATAACCGGCTTGGCGTGATCCAATAAGGTACATATACACGACGGCTCGATCAATACCCCGAAACCTGTCTGGCCCCCAAGGACCAAGCATGGCTTGGCGTGGCCGGAAGGAATATATAACTCAGTCAACATGCATAACGACCAGGAAAATATATTTATAGCATTATCTGAGGCTGTGCTCTCGCTTCATTCAACCGCCAGAGTAGTGCATATAACCTTGCTGAAGATGAGCTCCTTTGGCATATAAAGCACAGCATTCTTCCACCCTTTTTTGTTAGCACTTAGCTCTAAGCATCTACTTCAAGATTCCCTTGCCTTACTCAAATCGCTATCATGGTTAAGATCGATTTCACTCTTCTTGCTCTGGCCGCCCTTGGCCCTACCCTTGGTGTCGCTCACCCAACAGGTCCGGATGGCCAAGATGCTCCTAACCTTGTCGCTAGGCAGAGCAGGAGGGTCACCTGCAACTATTCCTCAGACAAAAGGGCCCGCGTAAGTTATACTCCTGCCTTTGTCTCTAACAAGAAGCCTGGTCCAGTGTCTAACTGGTAGCCCCCCTTAGGCCACTACTGTTGCAGCTTGTATCGACTCGATTGCGGCCTACGGCAAAGATGGAAGAGTCTGTCCGGTTGGCGGATACCGCGTGATCTGCAAGAAGTTCCCAACTATAACTGTTGCTGTCGCCGATGGCGGACAATCACGCGCCCCATGGTTAGTTTATCCCGTAGATGACCGTCTCTATCTTTCAAGGATGATCTTGTATACTAACTATTCTTTTTTACATTTAGTATCAACTGGGCGCGGGATCTCGGAACGTTTTTGGACCAGTGTACAGATGATAGAGGAAGGGTTAGGGGCAGCGTATTTGTCAACCACCCAACTGGCAGCTATCAGATTAATATCCAGGGATGAGTCAAGGATAAGTCGGTTAATGTGATTCTTTCATCGCATCAACACTTATCATGATTGGAGGGGACCAATTTAGGCGGAACTTACGCTTCAAGTATATTAAATTTCACCTTTCTATCTATCTGCCTAAATTTAGCCTAGCCTGATTGGCAATACTAAAATGTCTGAATGCTACGCCCTGGCTAAACGTGACAATAAATGAAAAAAAAGGACTAAGTAGCTCCCACGTAAACCCCGAAAAGCCCGGAAGACGTCGATATTTATCGCAGTCTTATACCCCTATCAAATCCACTCTGTGGGGAAATGCGTAACTGATATTCATTTTGCCCTCTAAGTTCTGTCTGCTGATTTAAGCTCTCAGCCAAAGTCTACTACAACTAAGACCTTTCATTTTGCCCTCCTTTCTGCTAACCAAGGCCAAAGTTCATTCCTCGATACTCGTGTTGTTTGTAAGAACTTTGGAGCGGCAAGAAATTAGCTATAGGAATATACAGGGATTTTAGTATGTTTTAGTGTTATCTCCGAGTTATATGGTATTCAAAATAATTCTCTGACTCTCAGTCAAGACGAGGCAGCTCGCCCTTTGCCTGGGCCTCCTCAACAGCCTTGTTGTAAATGGCAACCTTCTCCTCATACTCCTTAACAAGATCCTCATCTCTCTTGCCGGGGGTAGCATCACCACCACCGAAAGCACGAACAGCAGCGTAGTAAACATCAGCCAGAGCACGGCATGCACCAGCAGCACTTGAAGAGGTGCATTGGTAGTATAGACTATTCACAATTAGCTTCGTCTCTTTCTGGATGCACAGTGAAGGGACTTACTCGGTCTTGAAGTTGCTATCAATGCGAGCCTTGCCACTGACAGTGAAACGGCTCTGCGCGCGATAGTTATTGTATCCAAAGTCGTGGCGGTTGCAAGCAGGGACGAAGGGGAAGCCGAAAGGGTTATCGGGGGAGGATGTGCAGCCATCAGAAGTCCAGTCAAGAGTAGGAGGATCACGGGCGTTGCGACGAGCAGTGAATGTTGGTAGAGTGACGCTGAATAGGAGTTGATCCGTCACTGTGTTGGCGCTCTGGCGCTTTGAGACAGCAGCATCTTCGCCTGTAGGAAGGGCGAAGACGGCTGGGATGAGAGTGAGGAGAGAGGCGCTGAACTTCATTTTGACGGTTGCACTGATGGACGAGAAAGTCAGAACTGATTAAGGTTATGTGAAGTATTTATACGTAATAATAGCCTGGTGCCCATCAACCTTGTTCTCCGAAGAAGAGTTTCTCCGAACTCTACGTTAACGCAGTAGTTCACCTCCGATCATCGTATGCCGAGACTAGTAGCTACCTTCCTAATGCAGTAATGATCTCTGCTCCGAAGGTCACGCTCCAAAGAGGGAATCATTCATTCGCTCTGCCCGCCAAGACCGGTAGTGCTATTATATGCCGACCTGCTTGTTTAAGCTTCAAGGACTTGGATCTGCGTAGATCGTGGTGGGATAGACAACGTGTATTGGTGCGGGGTTGCACAATGCTAAAACCGCTCGGTTTCTAAAACAGGAACAACCTCCGCGACGACGAATGACAGTGTTGAACTGAGCGTAAAAACCAAGGAACCGTTTAAAGTAAATGAATGAGCTTCCTTTTCGAAACATTTATGCTAGAAGCAATTGAATTTGACATGTGAAGTGGTTGGGATTACTGCTCGTCGTTTTCCGCGTATATGAAATTCGCAGCTACATATGTTAACCTCGGTGAGCGAGATGGGAATTAGATCATCCTTACCGATAGGAATAAGACCATTCTCATGCGCCCATTCACGGACTCCATGGCCTGCATGATCCGATCCCCAGTGCTTCCTCTCCTCTGGTTTGCTCAGGTGTAGCTTCTTGGTCGTGCCATTGGCTGCGATGAAGGTGAAGAAGACATAGCGGTGCTTTCCGGTCTTGGGCGGTGGAGCAGGAGGTTTGTATTTGATGATATCCTTGAGGTTATGTTTGGAATTGGAATTTTCTGAGTATTTCAGGTGAGAGCTCGCTGCGATCCAGTGGCAGAATTCGGACCATTTGGGGTCATCGCGGGATGGCGCATCGGGATCGGTGAGGACGATGACATACGACAAGTGTTTGGAGAGCTGAGTTCCTGCAAGTGCAACGGACTCAACTCTGTCAAGATGGATTGAAGGTGCCTTTTTTAGATGCTTGGGTTTGAGGGTATTGCCCAGCTTGGCAGAGTCGTGCTTCCATTTGACACGAAGGCTCAGAGCGGGCGGGAAATCGTCAATGACGGTAGGAATGATCTGGGCCTCGAGCAGTCTATGCGGGTTAGTAGATACTCTCAATTACAGTCAAGATGAGAGTACTTGTCGCGGATGTGATCCAGATCTGTGTTATCGGAGCCAAGCACCTGCTGCACATCAGCTGCGACGAGGCCGACATACGCCGCGATTAGAAGAGGGAGCTGCCACAACATTGCGATCAGAATTTCGATGACTTGGTTCCCAATTGATGAGAGGAATTGATGAAGTATGAAAGGGAGTCAATTGAAGTGAGCAAGAGAAGGGTTGGCGTTGACGGTCCTTCCCCGCAACCGATCTTCAGTTTATCAGGCGATACGTCATGATGTAACCGCTACCTACCTCTGACGTGAGTGGAAGGTCTAATGGCTTAATTGAACGACGTCAACATTTCGGCCGGCCATGAATGGCAATACGTTAATCATTCAAATGAATCCGGGTTAATAACAGGTCAACATGAATAATCTATTAAAATCGGGTATCTAAAAACTGTCTACCTACCAAGTTGAAGCATTGTATAGAAGTGGTAATTGAAAAAGACACGACTATCTCAGCGTCGCTTTACAACTCCAGATTTTCTATACTCCTGCAATTAATAGAAATTGGATAATTGAATCTAGATATACTCCTAACATGCAATCAGAGCACATATACATAAAGCGGAAAGCCTTAGTCACAGATGCGAAACGCGCTTTGGTTTCAAGTCTGCGAACCAAAATATCGCAGCCATTGAATCACCATCTACAGAAACACAACCTCATTCCTCTCTAAAATGCATCTCGACCACAAGATTCCCTGGCATTTGATCACTCCCCATTTTTCTCTTACCCCAGCGGATCAGGATGGCAACTATAGCCTAACTACGCTGGGTTCGCCCGAGCAACAAGCGGTGATCGGCCACTTCAACCGCGTGTTCCTGGCAACTATCAGGGAATTCTCCGATACTGAGACCACTAAAACTGACGCGGCATCAGTCAGTGGAAAGCTCTTTTCTGACAATGTCCTATACTACGCAGAGCGGCACCTCGGTCTCGGTCCCCATGAGGATAACTCCGCAATGCACAACCCTTTGGACTCATCGCATCAAGATCTCAACTACTGGAAAAGTCGGGCGAAGAATCCAGACAGCGACTATGAGCCAGGCTACAGCACCGCTGATGCGAATTTAGCCGATGCGGCGAAAATGTTGGTCATTGTAGCTGCTACAGCTGATAGCAAAGAGACTCGACGGGAGGCTTTATCAGCGCTCGTCCGTCTTGCTAATGAGGTTCCAATTTCAAACCTTCGAGGTCTTCACTGGGGTCACGCCTTCGGACTTGATCTCGTCGCTAGCGTGGCGTTGCAGATGTACATCTTCCTGAACCTCATCGAAGCGGTCGAGTCTCGGGCAGCAGAACGGGTGCCGTTGCTATCAGTTGAACAGCTTCTATCATTTTTCAGTAACCACGCTCTTGAAGACTATGATTTTCCTGCGCAGAATATTCCGCATCGAGCTTTTTGGCATTCCCTTGGGGTTACTGAGTCATGGGCTGCCGGTCGGCGTAAGGGTACACTTGAAGGGGACATGGCGGTTATTGATCCGTTGGCAGATGGGTCGGATGAAGTCCAGCAAAAGGCGAGAGAAGGGTTAAAGAAGTATTTGAAAGATTGTTTTGCGATTTTGTATGTATATGATGTGGTTTTGAGAAATGCGGTTGGGTTGGCAAGGGCAGATGAGTATTGGCTACATGAGCTTAGTTGGGTCTTTGAGCTGCTATGAGAATTTGACGACGATCAATAACACTTGATACGGCTGTAGCACTGTCGCGGCCCTTTCGCTCTGCTGTTCCTATCAGTATGTATTAGAATGAGGGATGAGAAAGCTGTGGGTGAAGTCGAGGTTAGTCTCCGTGAGTAATATAAAACATATTGATAGCAGAATACTGATTTGAAATTCATATTAAAGTACACATACCTACTAGTGATCTAAAAGAGCTAGTCAAGAGTTCACCTTAGTGAGAGGACAGATATCATGTTAGCTTAAAGTCCTTCAATGTGTTGGCCGGATGAGTATTTTTACGCTATTATTAGTTTAGCTATCCATAAATGAATTAATATACCTTCTATGTCTTACTCGTCACTTGATCGATACGTCAAATTTTACGTAATAATAGATCTGAATAACGAACAGAATGGAAATGCATAGTGACGTGTCGCAAGGCTTGGCCTACAGCCCAGAATGAGGCTGGAGACGCATTCAATTCCTACAGTTCCTTCTCACAATACAGCTTGGGGCGGGTTTTCATTTGATAATCATCCAATCGCATCGCTTTCTAATAGTGGACTACTCTGTGGGGATATAGTCAGGCATCAATAAATTCAGTATTGGGTACGTTGAGACTACCTGGCTCCCACTTAGACTCGAGGCTCTGGTCTAATAAATCCAGAGGACTCAAGACAACTCAACTACCAATGAACGAATTAGCACTACAGTATCGACCGAATCGTCAGGCCGAGGCAGAGATGCGTCCGTCAGAAGCGAGATTGTGCGGCAAATGCCTTGCCATATCTTGGAACCTCGACGAGCGCATGAAGACTTTGGGCCGGAATGGGTCAGGGAAATGGAGGCTTGACCATCATGACACATTTGGTGAATTGGAGACATCATGTGAGACAGGTTGCCCGCTATGTCAAACACTCTTCTTGCTCGCGGTCTACGACATTGCAAGCCTCAAGAGTACCGATCTCTTGCATTGGAACATAAGGATAAACTGGGGAAAGTGTTCATTGGTTTTTGGGACAGAGGCTCTACCAGATAAAGGCCGCGCATGGTTGATGCAAAGTGATGATGAAATTCAATCATCTCAATCAATCAAGATGGTAAAAAGTGGTTAATAGCTGGCTTACATGTATCCGTGAAACGCAACGCTGACACAATCACCTAGGTCTTTCGGCTTCAACTTTGGAAGAAGACTTGAAGACTCTCCTAGATGAGAGCATTAATCCTTGGATAGAGGCTTGCACTCGATCCGGGACGCACAAAGCGTGTGCCACTGGCCTACCCAACGAATTATGTTCCTATCACGTTCCAACTCGGCTAATAGACGTTGGCACTGGAAGTGATTCTTCTATTAGGCTCATCGTCACCAAAGATCTGCCAGAGAAAGATACGAAACCGCTATACATAATTCTGAGCTATTGCTGGGGTTCCGGAAATGATTCTGCACGAACCACGAGTAAGAACCTAGACGAAAGACTCAAGAAAATAAGGTCCGAGAACCTGCCGCAGACAATCAAAGACGCCATCAGACTTACCCAGTTGATGAAGATACAGTATCTTTGGGTTGATGCTGTGTGTATTATTCAGTCTGATAGGAGCTCCACGGATGAACAAGGCGATACAATTGCCAAGATCGACTGGGAGAGGGAGTCAATGCGGATGGGGTCTTATTATACCAACTCTCTCTGCTGCATCTCAGCGTCGAATGCAAAAGATAGCTCTGAAGGAATGCTGTCTGAACGGCGAGCAGCACGATACAGGAAGTGGTATAATCCACCAAACGTATTCCTACAGTCGCCTTTTGCCGTGAGACGGAGGTGCCCCAGTTCTTTGTTCGACCGAGGTTGGTGTCTTCAAGAATGGATCCTTTCACCTCGTATTCTGCACTGGACGGCCAACGGTCTAGTATGGGAATGTTCTCAGGGCTTCTTCTGGGAGGGTCAAAGCGGTTTTGCAGGAGAATCCCCAGAAAAGTTCAGAGAGACCCGTCTTGATTCAGAGGATCGCAAGACAAATGATTGTCTGCTTGACCTCGGGTTTTCGCAGCAACATAGTCGATACATGTGTCAAATTCTAAGCTCTGAAAAGGAGGATGCGATAGGACAAGGCTGGACGGCGTTAGTAGAGCATTACGCTCGGATGAATTTGTCCTTCTACAGTGACAGACTGGCAGCTATTCACGGAATCGCGAGTCTTATATCAGCACGCCGTGGGGTCGACTATTTCGCTGGCGTTTTCCGGCCGCAATGTCTTGAACAGTTGCTTTGGATGTCAGAAGACCCAAAAGAGTCACTGGATGCTAGTGACAACTTCCCTAGCTGGTCTTGGCTGTCAAGCAAGGGTGAGATTCGCTTCATGACCACCTCTGAATATGACATATCAGACTCTTGGATGGAAAATCTTGCTCCATTTCCATCGTCCCAGCATGAAACAAGTCTTTCTCGCATCATGAACAAGGAACTATGTTTCACAGCCCCACTGATGAGGCTTACTACACTAGACCCAGGAGATGCAATGTCAGATAGTAACGATTCTGCTAATGCTTGGGCAGGGCATTATTGGTTTCTGGTAGGTTCTGAGAGTCCTTTTTGGCAACGTTTGACGTGCAATATCCATCTCGACAGTCTGGGATCCTTTTCAACTCTGAAGGGCTGTACCTTCCTGTTGTTCTTACGCCATTGGTCACTTTTAGATACAGGACATGAAGGACTTGTCGTTCAGGCAGTTGAGGAAGATGGCGAAAAAGAAGTGGATGAAGATGTTAAGAAATTTTGTCGGAGGGTTGGGGTCTTCTATATAGATCAGCCGATGGAGTACTCTCAGAAAAAGCCCAATTTGAAGGAATGGGTGAGAAACATTGTCCTAGTTTAGTGATCATATCAGCCTTAATGGAGAAAGGTTCGAGACTATAAAATATAGGTAATTATTTACTATGCACATAGGTTAACAAATAAAAGTATTATGCAAATGGAAATTCGCTTAGCATACTACAAATCGACTCATACTAGGTATGCACATTGCAGACAGGCTATTTCCATGTCTTAACAGACTCTGTGAGAAGTTTTGCGAAGGCTCTGAGCATTCCCAGCAAGTATTGCTCGAGAGAACACGAACACCCTCGCCATGTGCTTCTCCTTGAGACTCGATAAAAATGGTGACGATTGCTAACCGCGCAAGCCAACAGCCTTGAGCTCTAATGACACAATCGCCAGGGGGGGGATCCAGAATATCATCCCATGTTTCTAGAGATGAAACACCTGCAAATCTGTGACTGATATGATTACCGTGACAAGCTTTTTCTGGCATGTGAGAAAGGAGAGGGCTGGAAAGACATTTCAATACATCAACGTCTCCAATCCAACGTCCCGCATCGTACACAGAGACGACAGATTCAAGTAGGAAAACCTGACTATCCTGCTCCTGCATGTCGCCAGACTGAACAAGCGGTACGTAATATTCCGTGAAGGAGAGGTGCATAGATGTCTTGGGGAAATAATTTTCAGACTTTCCATCAAACTCGGAAGATGACATTACTCGCCAAGATGTTTCCTCGAGCTCCATGATCATGGATGTTTTGGGTGGAATGAGAAGTGTCAGGCCAGATCGTCCAATGTTACCCGTAAATCTCTTAAGTTCATGGGCTTCAGGAGACTCCCAAGGATCACAAGCAAGCTGATGCAATTTGTTAGTACGGAGTAGCAAGAGCGGTTTGGTTGTTATCATGCCTTCATAGAGAAGTAGATGCTTTCCTCAAAAGCGAGAGCGAATGTCCGCTCTAAACTTTCCGGCTCCAAGTCAAAGCCACCTTCCAAATAGGCGACACATGATAGTGAATCGCTGAGGTTCAGTACATGTGGCTTGTAGTTGAAATTGACGCCTCTGTAGGAATCAGTTACAAGAGACTTGGACCACTTGGCTTGATATAGGGGCGACTCCAAAGAACGTGTAGAAATGGCAGCGTCCGGAAGCGTTCGGTAAACCTTATGAGCTATGGTTAGCGCTCTCAAGGTTAGATTTGAAGGTGCCGGGTCGAGATTGAAAATCTGAAGCAGCCTCTCTGGGACGCAGAAGTCGGACTCCAAACACCATTCTATGTCTTCTATGCTCAAAGGTCTCGTGGGTGGGTGATGTCCTGCGTTTGCAATTGATCCTTCCTGCATGAATATGGCGGCACTACTTGCTGTGCCACACACGAAATGGAAGTCCTGCATGACTACCTCTCCGTTCGGGCCTGTTGCTCTCATTGCGATAGCTTTGTCTGGTGAGGCCAGGGTAAAGGAGTCCGAAACGGCCATTTCGGTTACCACTTCCCCCACATATTGATATTTGTCTATAAATAATCTGGGGACCCATTGGCCATGTGTGAATGTGACACCGTCTGGGCTTTGGCGTGCTTGTGCACTGGCAAACGCACAATATCTAGTTTCTCGAGGTGTAATAAATAACGGCATATCTTCATCGAAGTAGCGAATAATGTATGCATCAGGATCATAGGCGCTGGAGAGAGCGATCCGGCGAAGCAGAGCTACCCTTTCCATTGGGCCTTTAAGTTTACTCAGAAGTTCTCCGACATCGCCTAGTCCAAGAAAAGGCCTCGGTCCCCTGGATGGAATGAACTTTGATGCTCGTCTATTACCCAGAGCAAATAGCTTATGAATGATATCATCAGGGAAAGGCTGCGCGTCTAGGTAAGCAGCTCCTGATTTCGAGAGAATATTGATAGCGGAAGAAGGATCTCGCAACTCTTTGACTACCAATTCAGGCATTTCATCAGATACCTGTCGTTCTATTGTCTTTTTCATCGCGAGAAAGATACGAGAGGGATGTTCTGCCAATGGTCCTGTCAGATTCCAGTGCCCCAGGAGAGCACCGTACACCGCATGGGTGAACTGGTCAAATGACATCTTGCGAGACTCGGAGCTAAACCTAGCTTTCCTTGAGACAGGACGACCGTAAAAGTTCAAATGGGCAAGGGACAAGGACCAAAAAACACCACTAGCGTCGCCGTCGCGTGGACGGGCAAGCCCAATGGTTAGGAATCCTCCGGAGTGGACAAGCGGATCTGAGAACTGGGTATCTGATCCCCCCATAGTAATATCCGGATACAGGTGCCAGGAACTCAGGGCGAGAAGGCATGACCCTTCGTTGACTGCCTGCGGCATTCCCTTAACAAGGTTTTCCATAGTCTCTGTAGCGGATTTCCAAGCGGCTATGACACTAGAGTAGACGGTGTCATGACTAACGGGCAAGTTGACTTTGTCGAGAAGGATCATCAGCTTATCTTGCCGCTCTTTGCTGAACCGATCTGCTGTTCGGAGCCAAGAGCGGACACTTGCGTCCCACTCAGCTAGACTGGCGCGAGATATGTCCGCCTGAGCTGCGGCAGCAACCGTGGCGAATCGAACAGGCTCATCATCGTTCCACTGGCCTTCGATCTGTTTCCTCCTTTCTTTGATAAGCTCGACCCATATCGATGTCGCCTCTGAAGCTGACCAAAGACGAGCCAGCATACAGGCTAGAAGCTGCATATGCAGCGCTGTTGCGGACGATGTTGCGGCAGCCCAGATGGAGGTACCATCTGCACCAGCATGGGCTGCGAAGATGCTCTCCTGTACCTCAGGCGGATTTTCCTGCTGAACCGCTTGAGCGATCTCGGAGACCCTGGTACCATATGATTTGACAAGAGCAGGTGTCGGTCGAAGTATGCCCTCGAAAAGAGCACCAAGTCTGCGAGCAGTTATATGCGCTGTCCCGCTTTCTGCATTTTCCTTGCGAGTTTGAGATAGAGCACTACCGAGGGGCTCGAATTCTTTCGGCACTTCACATCTGACGAGCGTAAAGTCAAAATTGATGTTGGCTGCTGCAAGTGTCAGCTCATTTGTTGCAGAGGCCAGCGCTGCCTGAAGCCTGCCAAAGGATGGCATGGCTGCGGTTCCAGAGCGGGGAGCGGCCCAGAATGAGGCCTAATATTGTGGATGAATGAACTGAGAATGGCGGGCAACAAATGGCGTATTGGTGCCTCAATATATATACGTAAAATCAAATCAGGCTGTGAAGGTCTCAGCATAGATGCCTGAGGCGTGATCATATGCAGGTGTTGTCATCTCCGCATAACGAGCCTATCAAAGTCTCTGTTCATGGTTTACGTGTCAGCTACCCAATCGAGAATGCCTCCAGAGTCAGTCAGCAAGGCAGATTCGGCTTGGCTGAACTTATGCATTAGCAACATTGCACATTGCCTTGGGATGTTGTGGCTGTGAAAAAGCTACATGAGTAAATTACAATCCCCTTCCCGCACCCTGACACGAGGCTTGTGCTCTACATCCGCCAGCCTTAAATCAAGCATTCGCCGTACAGTACACGGGAATATCGACACTTGGAGCGGTTCTGCAACAAAGTAGGATTGGCGAAAGGAAATCCAGTATGCTTAGCTGAAGAACTATCGTGCATGGCATCCTGCACACGAGGCCCTGCTATTGTCAATTTGCCTCACTGCTTGAGGCACTTCACGATTTCAATACCAAGCAGGTAATACTTGCTTGGAGCAGGGCAGAAACAACTGACAGACGCTGTCTTGAGATCCTGCAAGCAAATATTTACACCTGGAAAATGAAGAGAAAAAAGGGCGCCGCGAGGACCAGATATTTCGTTATAATATGGGAAGAGTAGCAACTAGAGTTCAAGATGAAGAGAATTGAGAGAGAACTAGGTATAACCAAGGAATTGTAGATGCAACGATCTACACGCCGATCTGGTCAGCATTTACCATCTTACTACGAGCCCCGACGCTAATCAGCATCGTGTACTACAGTAGAATATATAGCCACCTATCTTCAATTTGTCCGATAGTATGAGGGAGCAGGGTCGGCCTTGCTCTTGTCCTCTGGCAAGAGTACATGCTGCGATGCTTCTCAGTAGCTTGTGCTAACCCTGGAAATTCGGTTTAGGGAAAACAATTATACAGTATATCTAGTACCTAATCTCTATTTTTCCTCGTGTAAATAGTAATTGCCGCTAAGCGCTAACATGACCAGCTTACCAGTCATCTCATCTCAATCGCCCCGAACAGGCAGGATGCTGACACCCGAGAATGAGCCAAGGATCCTGTGCGTCCTTAATAGAGCCTCATTTGCCAAGAGATGTAAGGAGATCGCAATAGCACGCTATGTAACTTCAAACCATGTCCTGAATGGTGTCAATTGCTGCAGTATCCCAGGGTTTCGTGCAATGGCCTCCCATAAAGGCCAATATTAAAGCGGCAATCGCTTCGGCATTAATATCAGAGTTTAGCCCAGCAACTCTAATCCAAAAAACGTTTATCTTACGGTGAAGAGTTCTACGATTCACAATCAAAGCTTCACCAGGAAAAACGGCACGCATGAGTTAAAATTCTGCAGTCGTATCTGCAGACATGACCCGATACCGGTGAAACACCCTGCAAGCCAAACTCAATTTCATTTGCCGAAAGCATCTTCACAACCATCATCACGACACCTTCAAAACATCCTCATCCCCGAGCATCAGCCTCACAACCTGATTACCCCAGATTTCCATCTGCCCACCACCAAATCAGACGGAACCGCCAATGGAAGATCTCCCGGAGCCGACTCCGCCAAGTAGGCACCGTAGTCGGAACCGCTCTTCAAAGTGCGGGGCGACGAGCGGGGGAGGGGCCTGAGCTTTCGGTGGAAACGTGGGGAAGCGCCGCACGAGAGTTTGACAGGAATAGCCCAATGGTAGAGGGAAGTGTAACGTCGATCAGCGGGCTTGCAAACTGTCGGCTTGTGTTTGGTTATGCATGTTTCACTCGAGGCTGCCTTACTTAAACCCAACCATCTTCCCCTCTTCATCCACTCCATCATCAACTCTCTCTCTCTCATCCTCCTCTCTACCTCTACAACTCACATTTACATTTACAAGCACCAAAATGGGCGACGTTATCCCTCAGAGCATTCCCCGGACTTCCCGAGCGTGGGCAGTCCCCGGCTCAACCAACATCGCCCTCGCAAAGTTCCCCTCCGCAACCAAAAAGCCCTCCTCATCCAACCCCCAAGAAATCGCCACGTCACTGGTATCCGCCTTCAACACAGCTCTCAAGAACAAAGACCTGACCTCTCTCGCCCGTCTATTCTCCGAGGACGGTTTCTGGCGCGATCATCTCGCCCTAAGCTGGGACTTCCGCACCGTCCAAGGCCCCTCCAACATCCTCTCATTCCTAAAGTCCTGCTCCGAGTCAAAGGACGGTCTTCGCCTGACCAAAGTTGAGGTTGATAGCTCAGCTCCTGTGAGAAAGCCCCAATTTCTGCCCATCGATGGCGCTGGTGAAGTCCAGGGCGTACAGTTCTTTTTTGAGATTGATACTGTGCGCGGCAAGGGACTGGGTCTCGCGCGCTTGATTGAGGAAAACGGGCAGTGGAAGATCTTCACATTTTATACGAGAATTCAGGAGCTGAAGGGCTTTGAGGAGGCGATTAATGATCATCGATCGCGTGGTGTTGAGCATGGTGGAAAGCCTGGCCGAAAGAACTGGGCGCAGCGAAGAGAGGCTGAGGCTGATTTCGCTGATGGTAGCGACCCTGCTGTTTTGATCGTTGGTAAGTTGATATTTACTCTTCATCAAGTGTTTATGATAGCTAACTGTTTTAGGCGCCGGTCAAGCTGGTCTCACAGCCGCTGCTCGCCTCAAGATGCTTGGCGTTGAGGCCCTCGCAATCGACCAGAACGATCGTGTAGGCGACAACTGGCGCAAGAGATACCACCAGCTCGTCCTGCACGACCCCGTCTGGTACGATCACATGCCATATCTCCAGTTCCCTCCCCAATGGCCCATCTTCACCCCCAAAGACAAGCTCGCCCAGTTCTTCGAAGCTTATGCCACTCTTCTTGAGCTCAACATCTGGATGAAGACCTCCCTCGTTGAGACAAAGTGGGACGATGCTAAGAAGCGATGGGATGTCACTGTTGAGCGAACTAAGGATGATGGAACTAAGGAGCGACGAACTCTGCACCCTCGACATCTTATCCAGGCTACTGGTCACTCTGGAAAGAAGAACATGCCTGACATGAAGGGTATTTCCGACTTCAAGGGCGATCGCCTCTGCCACTCTTCTGAGTTCTCTGGTGCTCGTGATAACAGCCAGGGTAAGAAGGCCATCGTCGTTGGATCGTGCAACTCAGGCCACGATATCGCTCAGGATTTCCTCGAGAAGGGCTACGACGTCACCATGGTCCAGCGCTCCAGCACCCACGTCGTTTCCTCCAAAGCCATCACCGACATTGGTCTCAAGGGCGTCTACTCCGAAGACGGTCCCCCCGTTGATGACGCTGATCTTCTCATCCACGGCCTTCCTATTCCCGTGTTCAAAGCTCTCTCCGTGACAACAACCAAGAAGCAAGCAGACTTCGACAAGGACATCCTCGCCGGTCTCAACAAGGCCGGTTTCAAGACCGACGCGGGCCCCGACGATGCTGGTCTCTTGCTCAAGTACTTCCAGCGCGGAGGCGGTTACTACATCGACGTCGGTGCTTCTCAGCTCATCGCCGATGGTAAGATCAAGGTCAAGCACGGACAAGAAATTGAGACTGTTTTGCCGCATGGATTGAGATTCGCGGATGGTTCGGAGCTTGAGGCTGATGAGATTGTCTTCGCGACGGGATATCAGAACATGAGAACGCAGACGAGGGTCATGTTTGGGGACGCGATTGCGGACAAGGTGAATGATGTTTGGGGCTTTAATGATGAGGGTGAGATGAGGACTATCTGGCAGAAGAGTGGTCATCCTGGATTCTGGTACCATGGTGGTAACCTGGCTATGTGCCGATACTACTCTAAGTTGTTGGCGCTGCAGATCAAAGGATTGGAAGAGGGTCTATATGATTATGCCGATATTTGAGTTACGGTTGCAAGGGAAATTGTTTGTAGCATTTGATTCTAGTCACGCAATTAAGTTTCATTATCCTAAGACGAGTTTCAAATAAACTTGTGAATATCATTAATTCGTGATATGATACATGAAGAATATAATTATACAACGATAAGCCATATCCATCACCCCACCATCACAAAGATTTATAGATATAGGCCAGCATCACTGAGTTAACCAGCCTGGTAAACAGCCAGAGCAGCAACATGAGGATTAATCATCGTAAGGTTATAAGGCGTAACATAGAGATCCGTATCTGTCAATGCAAGGAACATAGTTCCGTTGATAGCGGGATCACCCTGCCAGGTCGAAACATTAGGCTGGATAGTATACGCCGTTTTGTCCTCGAGACTAATGTTCTGGAGAGGAGAGTATGTGACGTTCAGTTGAGAGACCCATGCAGCAAACTTGGGCGCCTTGACGTTGGTGGAGGTGATGTAGCTGTTGTTGGGACCGACGGGTTTGCCGGGTGCATCCCAGTTCAGGAAAACTTGACGGCCGGGGTAGGACAAGGGGATGGTGCGGTTGTGAGTGATCGCGGCCTTGCAGTTCTCTCCAGTCTTGGTGGCATTGACACAAAGTTCATCATCATCAATGTCCTTCGTAGACAGAGTGTTGGCATATCCACCCGTCGTCTCATTCCACACAGCAGACCCATTGATACGCGCAGGGTTAGGCTGATTAAGAATGTTCAACGACGGAAAGTTCTGCCAAACGAGTCTGGTCTGGTTATAAGGACAGCTCGAGATATACGGCGCCAACAACGTCCACGCCCAACTCTGCGGAATACCAGGCGTGTGCCACTCAGGCATAGCAAACGTGCCGCCAAACTGCCTAAAAATCATCTGCTGCCTCGCCTCAATGGTGATGCTCTGAAGCAACAGCTGCGCCGCGGGTCCAGAGTTCAAGTGCGGCAGGAAGCCGTACACGCCAGACTCGCCCCAGCGCGTGAGCTTCTGATTGAAGTCGATGAACTCGGGGACGTTGGAGACGGGGTAGTTGTACGTGCACTGCTTGGGAGCTTCGGGGCCGAGCATGTTGCTGATGACTGTTGCGTGGCCGATTTCTTGGCGGGCCATGTACTCAATCAAGAAGCGGTCCTCATCATTGATGCCGTAGGCGTCGAACTCTTCTTTTGAGAAGGTTGCGAGACCCCAGCGGAAGAGATCGAGTTCAATCCACTCTTGGTAAAGAGCCAGAGCGAGAGACTGATAATCAAAGTCGCTCTGTACGCGATATACAGGTGCAGAGCCATTGGTGCCGACACCGCCGTCTGGGGTGTAGGGTGCAGGTTGGGGAGCGTTTAACTTGCCATTGGCGGGGTAGTCGAAAGAGCCCGGGGGAGGAGGACGAGCAGGAATAGCCGACGCAAGAACTTTGGTTGAGAGTGCACCGGTGGTGGTAGGTGTTCCCTTGAAGGGACCGTGAGAGGTCACAAAGCTGTAGGGTCGAGGTGTACCAGCTGGACCAGAGGATGAGACTGTTGTTTGAGCCTCTGATACAACGGGTACAGCGCTGACGGCACCCACTGCAGCGAGGAGTATCGCACTTTGTAGGAAAGAAGTGGCCGGCATGATTGACCAGAAAAGAACGATGTCGAATGCAGATGAAAATATGCACGAGCAGATCTGGCATTTTATCTACATCCACCGGCTGTCCCCCCAACTGCCTCTTCAACTACCGGGCAAGATCCACTATGATGCGTAGAGATCATTATCAATCAATCCGTCATGTCGTTCGTAATCATGCCGTCAAGCACTGACTGTCTATGAACTTGCTTGGGGGGGCCGAGGGAGCAAGAAACCTTCTGACGTTCAGCCAAGGTGTAAGAAACAAAGGTCCACAAATTGTACACAAGCCTTTTTGTCACTCAAGATAGAGGTTATCAGTTAGGGGTGGGTTAATGATTCCAAAAGACCGAGTCAATGACATTATGACTATGCAAATAATATTGGCTTGACGTTGTATCACTGGCGGGGAGTGGGTACGGCTATGACGGGTTGATCCGTGAGAGTCGTTGGCGTAGCCGTGACCCGACTATGGCGTAATGCTTGGGCGATTTCTATGCAGGGGATTCGTGACGGAAATTAATTCCAGTTTCCAAGTGTCATCGTATGAAAAGCCTCTTGTAATTGAATTATCTACCACCAAGCGTAATTATGTTCCGGGCACCGTCAACGTTGCGATGCTCAACTCGCTGTCGAGGCGATGCCGCGTAATATCCAAACCGTTGATAACTCTCTTTCCGATTGACTTTGATTCCAGCCGCATACCCGATGAAGATCTCGGGGTAATTT
This sequence comes from Fusarium miscanthi, assembly GCA_014898875.1. Classification (NCBI taxonomy): domain Eukaryota; kingdom Fungi; phylum Ascomycota; class Sordariomycetes; order Hypocreales; family Nectriaceae; genus Fusarium; species Fusarium miscanthi. The sequence goes on from JAAVUA010000004.1 coordinate 228,049, forward strand.
CTCCGTCACAATCGGGAAATACTGATCGAGGATCGATCACCCCCAGAACCTATCAGAGACAACAGTGCCGTCCGACCCGGAGCTAATGGCCCGGTGAGATGGATTGTTCTTCTGTAGTTAAGACAAGACGAATCATAGACAAGCAGTTATGATACCCCGTAATTTCATTGGATGCTGTGTCGAGCATCGTCAGTGGCATCATTTCTGGTGTTCGACAATCCGTCATTTGTTGTTGGAAGACCGTCACAATGGGAGCAATAGCTTACAGTGACGCTGGTCATTCCGCCGTCATGGCTTTCATACCTCTGCTTATATACATTTAGAAAGAGAGGTTTTGTCGAAAAGTTTAGACAATCACCAAATCGAGCAAGAATTCTACACAATCTCCAAGACACAACAGTTAACCATCATGTCTTCAGTCCGTGCCATCCTGACGCCTCAACTACGCGCAGCCATCAGACCTCAACACTTTCGCAAATACGAGAATCCCTTTCGTTTTCAAGTCGCAGGCATGTCCGCCGTCTCAGACGCCATCGTCAGAGACCATCGTGAGCTCAAGAAGTACTACACCGAAGTAGTCAACTCGACCGACCACGATCACCAGCAGCGCTTCGGTAATCAATTCGTCTGGGAGCTTGCGCGTCACTCTATCGGCGAAGAACTCATTGTCTACCCTGCCATGGAGAAGTACATGGGCGATAAGGGAAAGCAATTAGCTGATGAGGATCGTCAAGAACACCATCAGGTATCTTCAATTCCCCTCGGTCACTTGGCCACTTTACTGATGCTTTATAGGTCAAGGAGCTACTCAAGGTCTTCCAGAACCTTAAATCCCAAGATCCTGAGTATCTTCCCAAGATCCAAGAAATTTGGGGCTTGCTGGAGAAGCACATCGAAGAGGAAGAGAACCGAGATCTGCCTGCTCTCGAGCAGGCGATCAAGTCGCAGGATCAAGAGACAGAAAGCTTGGCGACGCAGTTTGCTCGTACGAAGCAGTTTGTGCCGACGAGGAGTCATCCAAGCGCTGAAGAGAATCCACCATTTGAGACGGTTATGGGACTTATGGCGGCGCCTATCGATAAGCTTGCTGACATGTTCCGCAAGTTCCCTGACAAGAGTCAGCTGTAAAATGCATCGGCGGCGAATTTTTCTAGGCGGAGGAAGAACTAAAGCAGAATGACTAAGTGTTTTACCTTGCATCTACTGAAATAACATTAAATGAATAGGAATAATATTAAGATACCTATCATGAGCTGCTGGAGTAGCATCATTATCAGTGGCGTTACTATCGATAAGGATAAGGCCCAAGAAGCTACCCTGTAATAAAAGATTAGATTGATTAAAGGTGATTCAACGGCGTCTGAAGAGAAGAGAGACAATTAATTAAATCTGTGACATTATTGGCCTTACACAGCTCTCTACTTTACTAAATTTAATATATATATATTAGAAGATAAGCGTTATGTTAATTTCTGCTCTGTAGAATATGATGTTTAAGATGCCTCCAAACTCATAATCCAAATAGTTATTCACATAGAAGCAATCGGTCAACACAATTATATCTTTGTTAAAATAAATCTACCTAGAAATAAATTAATTTCAATATTCCGATCTACCACCTCCATTGAGCCACGACAGCAAATTCCGAACGCGCTGGGCCATTGTCACTCATCATTTGGTCTTATCTTATCACTCCATCATAACAATGCCGCCTCTAAGCGACTGTGCGTGGGGTTGACAAAGATTTACTCAGGTAGCTTGCCAATTAGCTCTAGCATTGCGTCTGTCTGAGTTTCAATTGAGAGAGAAGAGGATGATATAAAAAAATTGAGAAAATTCTCGGCAGATGTAACGAGTGCAGTGCAAGTATGATTAATAGTTGAAGATGTTTCAGAGGAGCTTGATATGCAAGTCACAGCGCTGAAAAGACAAAAAATACCAGGATCCTGACTATGTTATGAGAAAATTTGTTATAAACAAAAACGTCAGTTTTTCTCTATCATGCCGACGAAAAGCTATCAAATTTGTCACGAATTGCTTCTCCACGCCAGTCATTCCAGGCCGTTATCGCTCACCACCAAAGCCAAAAGGGTAGCGCAGGGTTAATCCGATGCGGGGTCGGCCATCACCCCAAACTTTTACGTTTCACCAAACCTCAACCCCACGATAAATACAACCATCTCATCTCATCCCCTTCCTCTCACTCCTTCAATCCAAACTCACAATCAACATGACTCCCTCACTACAGGACGCCAAAATCACCTTCCTGGGCGGTGGCAACATGGCCGCCGCCATCATCGGCGGCCTCCTCGCCAAAAACATCGCCAAATCCAACATCTACGTCTCCGAGCCCTGGGACGTGAACCGCAACAAGATGGCTGACCTAGGCGTCAAGACCACCGCCGACAACAAAGAAGCCGCCGCTGACGCCGACGTCGTCATCCTCGCTGTGAAGCCGCAGGTCGCAAAGGGCGTTTGCGAGGAGTTGAGCTCCGCTTGGGCCAAGAGGGATAGTCTCCCTGTTGTTATCTCCATCGCGGCGGGTATTACGCTCGAGAGCATTGCAACGTGGTTCAAGGGCGACGCGGGCAAGGCGCCGCACATTGTGCGCGTTATGCCGAACACGCCTGCGCTTGTTGGCGAGGGTGCGAGTGGGCTTTATGCGGCGGATGATGTTACCAAGGAGGAGAGGGACTTGACGTCTGCGCTTCTGGGAAGCGTGAGCAAGGCTACTGAGTGGGTTGATAAGGAGGAGCTTCTTGACGTCGTCACGGGTATCTCCGGTAAGTCCATCATCATATCCTATTGTATTACCATCGCTGATATGTCTAGGCTCTGGCCCTGCTTACTTCTTCGCTTTCGTCGAGCATCTCATCTCCAGCGGTATCGGCCTTGGTCTCTCTGAGGAGCAGGCCACTCGTCTCGCTACACAGACCTGCCTCGGTGCTGGCAAGATGCTTGTTGAGTCCTCTGATGAGCCCGCTCAGCTGCGAAAGAACGTCACCAGCCCCAACGGCACTACTCACGCTGCTCTGGTCAGCTTTGAGAACTCTGGACTCAAGGAGATCGTGGATAAGGCTGTCAAGGCTGCTGCCGACCGTGCGAAGGAGCTTGGAAAGAACTAGATGGCTACCTGGGGAAGGGAAATGTTGAACGGTTCATAGAGAAATAAAAGTAAAATTGTTAACAAATAATATCTGAAATTTAACTGTGTATTGGAGTTTGTGCTAGGGTGTTCAAGATAGGACCTGGTGACCTTCCAAGAGGCGACGGGCTTGTCACTAATAGAGATACTGAATTAAGTACCTAAGACTCACTTGCCTGTCATCCTAAGGCTTAGGTGAGCAAGAGTTAAGTAAATAGACCGCCCAAAAGTTGAGTTCATTGGGATTCCTTTCAGGGTATTGGCTCGACCGATGCATCTCATCTAAATTCAGACAAGTAAGCCATATGGATATCTCGGCCAGATAGATTAAAATATCTCATATCAACGTTACCTATAAGCTTGAGCTATTAATTAAGCAAACCGGTAGGGGTCATTCTTTGGAGTCGCTTAGAATAACGAATCGGCCCGCAAGAGTCTTCGTAGGACATGAAACAAACATGCTTGCCGTCAAAACGGTCATTGTGTGCCCAATAATTTACCTTGAAATCTCAAATAGTCATCTTACTGGTCATCGCCCTGCAGGATGTGCCCGCTAGAATGCACAGACGTGCCACGCCATGCACACTTGCGAAATGATCGCACCATAACCCCATGGGGAACGTACAGACCAGGTTTAGTCCCGAACTCTCGTCTACACCCCCAGACATTTCTGCTATAGCCCAGCCCATTCATCTCTACACATATTAATCCTGCCTCCACCCGCCCCATCTCTCCCCTCTTTATCGTTCACTTACCCCCTCAGACCACTCTTTTGCTGATGTAATAGCTCATTGTGACGATGACAGTCCCTGGGGCATGGCCCTCGAGCCCAGCGCGACTCACCCTCGAAGCTTGGTCGCAGGGCTGCATGATCGGCGCTCTGATCATCATGATTGGCATTACTCTGGCCAACATGCGCCGTGGAGTCTTGTTGCATAAGCTGATCTTGGCGGAGGTGAGTGTCTTCCTATCGATGTCGTGTCAATCTTACTAACCTCACAAGCTCCTCCTGGCCATGCCGAATGGCTTCTTTACGTTTTTCGATCCTCCGTTCTGGGGATGGTATTTATCCTCGACTGCCATTCTGCTCATCATTTCGTGGAATCTGCACAACGTCGTCGCGTGGATGAAGAACAAGCCCTTCTTGTCAAGACGCAATAACGCTATATATATCGGGACTGTAATTTTGGTCCAACCGTACTGGGTCCTTGAGATATACGCCAACTTCACTTACTTCAACACTACCAACAATCGCCTTTTTGTGTCAACCCGGCCGCTTGAAGCTCTCTGCCGGTATGCATCACCATTATGAGATACTGGGCAGACTAATGATTGATCACAGTGACCCTTGGTGGATATTCACAGCTGTGAACCTTTTCTGGAACATAAAATTCAGATACGAGTTCAAGCTCATTGAAATCATCCGCATATGCCCCCGTTTCGGCCTCATGCTCTTGAGCATGGTCTTCAGTATCATCTTCATCACCGTCGACATTCTCTCCGTCACCCCAGTCCTGCGAATCGGCTACATCAATCCCTTCTGGAAGTTTGCCTTTATCTTCAAATGTTTCACCGACATGATCGTCCTGGATGATTTCAAAACTGCACTGGATAAGCTAAGTCGGCACAAGATGGAGCAGAACTATCCGCTTCCTTTTAGCAGACCCAGTAGTAGGCAAAGGGACCCTGATCTTCACGAAATCTGCCGTTATGGGACATCAGATGTGACTATTGAGCACATGGAAAGGGTGGATGATCCTGTTATTCGCGCTCCCCCGCGAACAGTGAGCTCTGATGCGGGGATCTTAGGTAGAACGTACTAAGGATTTTACTTTGCTTGGGATTAGCGCCTTAGCTCATGACATCGGACCGATAGTGTGATTCATCAGTGCAAAATTAGTGAGCGTCCCAGGGGAGGTAAGAAGACTTGTGACCTCTTGTCTCAGGGACAAAAAGACTTAGATGAACTTGGTATATCTTATCATGACTAGAGACTAGATTATTTTGGCATCCTAACTCAAAGTCAGAAGTTTTCTTGCTCCCGAGGCCATCTTCTGTACTGAATCCCCTGTATGGTATTTGCCTGCCACGGCATGGATAAGATTTACACCAATTGGATGACCTTTTCAGTGTGTACCAACCACCACCGCAAGTTCCCATGAAATTCGTTATAGCTAGCCTATTTTCCTGCAAGCTACTGCAAGCCCTATACAATTATGTATATATACCAATTCCCAGAAAGGTTCAAGTTTCAGAGAGGTGTTAAGAGTCTATAGGAATCTCTCTCTTCTTTCTACTTTCATTCCTTCTTAATACTAATTAATTTAACCGACTTGTACCAGCTGGCTTGCAGCCTAGCTAGTATAAGAATGCTGGGGAGATAGTGGTAAAGTGCCTAATGGCTGGATACTTATGCAAGGCACTGATGTCGATTTGCTTTTGGCCACTCAGCTAAATATCTATTCGCCGATTACATGCTCATCTGTACCTTCTTCAGCAGCTTCGCTCTATATCTGCGATCCTAAAGTCGCGGAACAGTGTTCTTAAAAACGCTCCCAGGGTCAGCTCTTTTCTTAACAGCCATCAGACTCTCAAACCCAGCCCCAAAAGTCCTCTTCAAATTCACCTCTCCGTCGTCCACGAAACCCAAAAAAGTAGAGTCAAGGATATTCTCAGGGTCATGCTCGACAAGCTCTCTCTGTAAACTGAGGGCCCACTTGTCCGCGGCTTCAGCACCTGCTTCTTCACGAGAAGTGGCGATGATCTCAAGCCAATAGTGATCGCAGCGAGGTGAGAATACAGAGTCCAGAGGATGGCCAGGGTCTCGATGAAATTGCATCGAGAAGAGAGATCCCAGACCAGGGATTGACTCGTTGTATTTGGCAAGGATCTCAACGGTCTTGGAGGTGAGAGCCTTGAAGTTGAGAGTTCGAGCGCGACCGTATACACCGTACCCAGCCAGCTTTTCTTTCTCTTCGCAGTGATCGGACCATCGGTTTGGCTTGATGGCCTCCATAACACAATTTCCTAGGGCGGTAATCTTGCCCATCCACTTACGGCCTTCGTCATGGTCTTCATCAAACCAGAAGCAAGAGATGGTGAAGATGTTGCCGGCATGGGGAACTGCGACGCCGGTGAGTTGGAGAGACAGGCAGGTTGGGGTATCTTCGCTCGCGGTGAACTTGTTGCATCCATCGGTAAAAGAGGCCCAGGCTGCGTGTTTGTTGCTGGACTCGAACACGAAAGTCCCTTCAAGGAACTGGTTGATATTAGCAACAAGTCAAACACAACCTCATATAGTTCAAGACCAAACTTACCTCCTTTAGAGAGTACACTTTAACAGTCATCTCGGTAATAATACCAAGACAGCCGCCTCCACCACGCATGGCCTTCAACTCTTCTTCACCTGCATCAACAAGCGCACCTTCAGCATTGACGTACTTTGCGCTGACAATCTGATCAACGCCCAGTCCATACTTGGTAGACAAAGGGCTATAGCCGCCGAGTGTTGCCCAGCCGACATACCCAACTGAAGCATTGGGAGCCCTACTCTTGCGTTAGCAGACACTCATAAAAAACGTGGCGGTGACTCACGTTGGTGTGATTAGTTCCTCAGCCTCCAAAGCCTTCGTCAACTCCCGCGTGAGGATCCCTCCCCCAATCTGAGCGGTCCTCTTGTCCTCCGAAATATTCACGTATCGAATGTCACGCATGTCGATAGTCAAAGCACCGTCAACCTGGCTGCGACCTGTACAGTCATGTCCACCTGAGCGGACTACAAAGTCAAGGTTGTGTGAGACGCAGAAACGAACTATATCCTGGACGTGCGACGCGTCTTGGGGCCTGGCGACAATACTGGGAGAGTTGGAAGTCTTGATGAAGCATTTCGTAATGTCGATCCATTCTGCATCGCCAGGCAGTGTGACTTTAATGTCTGGATGCTTGGCGATTAAGGCTTGAAAGACACTCGGGAAGGAGTCTGAATTACTAATGGTGGCCATGGTGAGACGAGCTTGGGGATGCTGTGAGAGCAGGAGTGTAGATGGATGAGCAGGAAAGGTCCGGTCGCTCTTTATATTCTACTATGCCCGAGGGTACTCCTCAAGATCCCTGCGTCAAATCACCCAAGACTTTCCAGTCTCACGTGGGTTCACTCCACCTTGGTCTTCATGACACGGCTGTGCCAAGATCTGGCATAACTTGCTCACACCAGGGCAGACAGAAATCATCAGCGATTGGAGCGCATTCGCCAAGCTCTCGGTACTCGGTACTCATTCTAATCCGTCTTATCCAGAACTTCGAAGGCGGTTCCCAAGTCGAGAGACGTGCCGTGAGAAAGACAACATGATATGATAGTAAAACTGTATCAGTTACGCCGTCTCTTCTAATTCAATCTGATGATTATCCCAAATCAATGCTATAGAACGCCACTTATGTAATTACATTTCCTGATTTGGGGATTTCGTATTTCCTTCGCACTTTGAATTATGCTGAAAAGTCCGACGAAGGCCGTAATGGGTGTGTAGCGGAATTTTGCGCTGAGTCAGCGCAGAATGAATTGGTCCAGATCCCCATGGCCTGGGATGAGCGTGGCTAGATGTATTTTTACGACAGGATACCATTGATTCAAGTTCCAAAAAACGTCAAGCTTAACCTTTACGAGCATTAAACGATGTATATATCCCACAACGACTGGCCCGTCTCCATTGACTTCAATCCCTAAGCATGACGGAAATCTGATCCTTGAGTGAAGGTCACAGCGTGCGTCAAAGCTAAAGTGGACGATTAATCTAATAATGCGTAACTTATAAGTATTCCGACTTGTGCGAAGCCCATCAGACATATTTAAAGTACTTACTCCCAGTATAAAAGAGAGAATACGACAGGGGAAGAATAGGAGACAGGATTTATATAAGGAGTTCGGGGCAAGATATCATGCAAAAACAAGAACCAGTCTCTTTGATGGATCCCTAAATATATCCACTCAAACAATACCTATCCATGTCGACTAAAATGCAATCTTAGTTGCTGCTGGTCATGGACTCGGCCAAGTTGTTGGCAGCCATGAAATCCTCCCACTTCATCAGATCAAGGCCAGGAAGCTAGATAGGATATCAGAAAGACAGGTTCTCAGATGCGTAGTCCTGTGGAATGGATTACCTCATTAGCTTGCAAGAATTCAGGACGAGCATAGATCATGCCAAAGTCTCGAAAGATCAGCAACTGCTCTGTAAAGTCCAAAGCGCACATGTCGTCCATCTTGCTCTTCAGAATGGATTGAAATTCCTCAGAGGAAAGCTCGTTATAGCGTATATCAATCCCGTATGCTATCAATAGTCAGAGATCTAACGCTGTCGTTGCTGGTATCTATAATCGGAGTGAGTACTTACCAGATGCCATGGACTTGATCTTGTCTCCTTCTGAAATAGCCTCGGAGTAGAATGCAATTGTCTTTTCGAGGCATTTATCTGGATGATCGAGGATGTACTGGACCAACTTGCCGGTATCAGAGATGGCGACATTTGGAAGCGGAGTTGCCTCAGGGAGAACAAAGGATCTCAAATAAGTCCCATCGGCTTGCTGGTCCCCATGTCAGCATGCTCACCCATGAGCCGGGCAACAACAAACCTTGATAGGCAGATAGGTACGCGGCTGCGTGATACAATTATCAAAGTAATTCGGAAACAGCACCTCAGTCGTCTTCTTCCAAAGATCAGGCTTCTCCGTCCGAATGTAATCTGCCACAGCTGCTTTACTCTGCCAGTGATAAACATGAGGATATTTTCCATTCGAGATGGTTCTGGCGTCAGGCAAGCTCGCCCAGATGATTTGATCAAGATGGGGTAGATCAGCAGCTATATCCATGATGCTCTTGCCTTGAACTTCCTCTGTGGCAGCAGACATGTGTTGCCAAAAGTCAGTCATGGCGAAGATGATGTTGGCGCCCTCAAAAGCCCTTTGTAGGCTGTTTGCATCATCGACGTCTGCTTGATGCATTTCGATGCCAAGCTCCTTCAAGGCCTCGGCTTTGGGAGAAGAAACATTTCGGGTTAGACCGCGGATATTGTATCTATCCTGAGATTTGGCAAGTGTCTGGATAACAGAGCCTCCCTAAGCAAAGGCTAGGGTTAATATGAGTGTTCTGCACCAAATAAATCGGGATCATACCTGAAGGCCGGTCGCGCCAATAACAACCACAGTCTTCTTGTCTTGACTCATAGCGGATTGGTATCGAAGGTAGGAATTCAAGCCAGGTTTTTTTTTTTAAATAAATCTGATGATATGTTCTATGCTGAACAAGCTCATGGGAACTCCAGTGGGATATTAGCCCTTTTATGGAGCATCTTGAAATTATACGTGATTCCACAGGCAGTGGAGTTCTGCAACAACTGCCCGAGCTTCAACTGGAAGTTTGCGGAGTTGATGTCATAGACTTCTAATTTCCCGCTGATTCAGCGGATTCGTGATGCTCAGGGTCCACAAGTGCCGGGCTGATTACAATGCCGGAGACCGGCGGTCACGGGCATTACTACCAGACTTATCAAAGTCAGCGTTTCTCGTGCAAGAACGTTTAATATTTCTGCATTTTGGCTGAACCGGTTCTGAAAATGCACTGTTGCAGAGTATCTCGGATCGGTAAAGGCGGTCCATCCCGCTTAGCGCCGATTCGTCCAACTGCCGGCTCGGAAAACCCGAGCCGCGATGCTAGCCAGAAGTTTTCTCGGCTTAGTAACATCACTCACTTGTCATCTCTCTTCAGAGGTGGCATGCGGATAAACAGCAACAGCCAATCGTGATGCCCAAGTCAACTAGAGGTCGAAAACCGCGGGCTTGCGACTCGTGTCGCCGGAAGAAGGTGGGTTTTGCTCCACTACCTCTTCCGTGCTTGAGTAGTGACGCGCAACGTGCAGCGGTCGTTAGTCGTTGAATCGCTTGATCCTATAGCAGCAGCCAAGCTTTCTCTTAGGTCATCGGCTAACTAGATTCTAGATCCAGTGTGATCGAGCTGTACCGCAGTGCGACTACTGCCAGCATCATGGCTTGACGTGTACCTACAACCAAGCTGCAAAGAAAGAGGGATCCGCACTTCGGTATGCCGAGCCCTCGGCCGATATGTTCCGGCTCTTTTAACTGACTTGTTTCAACAGGTCTAGGCTTTCAAGCTTTCCAAAAGCTGCATCACCGGGTCGACAGCTTAGTCCGCTTGAACCAAATGATGGAGAGCTCATTCCTCGCGGTGAGGGTCTTTGTTGCCGAATTGTTTCTTTCTTTGACAGCTAACACAATATTACTTTTAGTGAGCGATGCTCGTGATCGAAATCCAACATATTTAGAGGGCTTGCGTTTGGTGAATGGCGATCCGCTCTTCAGCCCGCAAGGTCAACAATGGATCAAGAGCAGGACAGGCTCAACGATTTCATCAAATATCGTTGGCAAGTACCGCCTTCCTTACCTATGTTCCACTAGGCCCTCTCTTGTAAATGATAACCACAAGATTCTAAAGCTTCCCGACAGTCAGATTGTCGAGGAGTTAGCAGCGCGATTTTGTTCATCGGCTCAATCTCTTGTCTTCCCACTTCTAAGTCTTGACCGCTTCATGACGAGGACCCTGCCTCTTGCGTATACAGAGCCAACTGCTAAGCGTCACACGATAAGTGCCAGGTCTTGTATATATGGAGTGCTGATCATAAGCGACATCTTTGGTCTTGACACAGGCGATGATATGGCTGACATTAGTTCCTGGTGCCAAAGATATGCTTTGGAAATTGAAGGTTCGATACCCACGATCTTACGAGAGATGAGGGTCGATGGCCTTGAGTCGTTGTTAATGCTCGTAAGTTTCCATTCTTCAATCTAACAAGTCTTCCTTTGACCCACGACTGTGCAGATGATCTTCAAATACTTCATGGGAGACTTAGAATCTGCATCTTTCCTCGTCTCAGTCACTTCGCGCTTCCTATTCCAGCTCGGAGCCCACGTATCTCCCTCTGGTTCAGACGCCTACGACAAGAACAACGAGTCTCATCACATACGTGACCTCTTTTGGGTCTTCTACTGCATTGATAAAGACCTGTCTCACAGGACTGGTCAACCACCTACCATCAACGACCATCACTGCGACCTCACGCTCCCCCCTAATTACGTTCAGATGCAAAGCTCTAATATCCTAAGCTCCAACCCATGTTCAAGTCGCAGCTCCTCTACCGTGCCGCTCTATCCATGGGACATTCGACTCTCGGTGATGAAATCAAAGATTTATAACGACCTCCACTCGATGAGCGCCTCCAGACTATCAGAGACCGAAATATTGAGAAGGATCCGGCACCTGGATGAAGAGTTGGAGGCTTGGAGAGTGACTCTTCCATCTGACCATCGACCGACCCTGTCGTTCTTGGAGCAAACACCTGTTGATGCCCATACGAATACTCAGGCAATCATGCTCCGGCTCTCATACCACCACTGCGTGATTTTTATACACCAAGCCCGATGCAGAGTTTTCCGATCAAATCATCCCGTCGATGACTTGATACACGACGGCCATAGGATAAACTTCCAGATCCTTATCGACGCCTCAAGATCCATCTTGATCTACCTGGAAAAAGCATTACCCGTCCTGGCCCACGAGTGCTTCTGGTACGTATTCTTTTCATACTGTTCCGGTCTTTCGCCACGGCAACATTGACATGTATAGGGTCATCATCTTCTATCCGGTGACTGCAATCTCGACCATCTTCTCCGTCGCGCTTCTCGATAATCGATCGGACCTAGGGAACGAAAGACTAAAGCTACTGCAAGGCTTCACGCGACTGATTAGACAAATTCCTATCAAAAGGCTAACAGTTGCTGAGATATCACACTTGGAGTTTATCGAGGAGGTCGTGGAGGACATGAGCAGATTAGTTTACAAAGCTCCGAGTCTTGAGCTCTTATGCACTGCCAAGTCACGAGTGGCCTGAACCAGCCTAAGGCTTACTGATCAAGATAGAGAAGAATACATTCCGTACAAAGGTATCACTAGCCTCAACACGCGCAGATTAATAAGGCCAACGGCCTTAAGCTACCTCCGCGTATTTAACAGCGTTAACTCCTAATTGAAGTTTAGGTTAAGCGGACATGAATGCAAAAATTAAGCATGCCTGCAGATGCCGTCAGCAAAGAACGGAGAAATAGCATTGTCCGATCAAAGACCGTAAAAACCCAGCGAATCAGACAGCTTAAAAGAAGACTATACCCATTCGGGAAAGTGATCTCTGATTGGTCAAGATACCATCGTCATGTTGGAAGAGGCATGTTGGATATATAAGACAGTGTATTCTCTTGCAGTGGATGAGAATATCTACAAACCAGTCCATTACACAGATACACTTATATCTCGACCAAGTTTAACATTCAGAATTTCTACAATGGAGTTTCCCAACACTTCTCTCATCGGCGGCGCAGCTGACATCCCCGTCAACTCTGCCTCTCCCATCTTCACCTTCACACCAGTCACTCTCTCCTCCAAAGACCGCAGAGTCGATCTCGACCTCAAAGTCACAGCTCCCATCATTGGAGAAAACCTCCCTATTATCATCCTCTCCCACGGCCACGGCCCAAGCAACTACCTCTCTTCTCTCAAGGGCTACGGCCCCGTTGCAGATTGGTGGGCTGGCCATGGCTTTGTGGTCATTCAACCTACACACTTGAGCTCCCGGCAACTTGGCTTTGAGCTGAATGCTGAGAGTATCAGTGAACTATTCATGGAGTCCCGCGCCAAGGACCTGGTTCAGATTGTTGATAGTCTTGATGCCATTGAGACTACGGTTCCTCTTCTCGAGGGCAGACTCGACAAGTCCAAGATTACTGTTGTCGGACATTCTCTCGGCTCTTTATCTTCTGCTCTCCTCCTCGGCGCCGTCAACACCGATCCTCGCGACGGAAACACCTTCAAGGCCGCTGATCCACGCATCAAAGCCGGCGTCCTCTTCGGTGCCATCGGCGCAAGCGACGACCCCTCCGAAAATGGCAAATCCATGGTTTCCTTTCTGGACCTCAACTTCTCCAACATGACGACTCCGTGTCTTATATTCTGGGGCGACAGTGACGTCAGTCCCCATCTCACAAACCGAGGAGCAGACTGGCATAACGATCCTTACAAGCTCTCACCAGGACCTAAAGCTTCTTTTGAGGTTAAGGATGGAAAGCATGGGTTTGGTGGTATTAGTGGATGGGACGCTAAGGAGTGTCAGGATGAGGGTGTTGAGAGGTTGGCGGCGATGCAGAGGGTTACGTGGGCTTATCTGAGGAGTCAGTTGTATGGCGATGATTCATGGGAGGAGGCGAAGAAAGCTATTGAGCAGCATCCTCAAATTGGAAAGATTGAGGAGAAGTGATGGACAAGGGATCATGTTGAATTTATAGTCAAGGATCGCCACTCGCATATATACTAAGTTTCATGCCTACCTACACGTTTGTCTTGCCGCTTGGTCACCTAAAGGTGGCACACTGTTGATGTCGCATATGAGGTCTCGGGCGCCCTCTTCAGCAAGTGTTCAGTCATGGCTTAACCAAAGCCAGATTGTATCTTAGTTTTAATGTTTTGCTGTTCACTGATTCTGGCTGTTTGACTTGAACACTTCTCAACCTCATTGATACAAAAATCTTGTAAACTAGACTCGGCTTGCTTATTTTTGAAGGAGAATATTAACAGCAAGTCCGCCACTTTTTGGAAGGGAGTTTAAAGAAGGAATCCGCGTTGAATTACTCTTGGATAGCGGCTTTGTATTAATAGAAACTATTCAGACATTGAGCTTTTTGTGGTATTTTCTTGGTGTTTTACAAAGTGAATATTAATCACAGACTGACATGGTTACTAATGGCAGTTTAGGGTTACTCAATCGTGTTTGAGGCCACGATCACTTCAGTGTGTAAAACACGTGTCAAGCCCATAGATGACCGAGGTTGTGTTGTTTGCTACAACTCCAGATCTGCAGTATGACAGTTCTGATCAATCACCTTGGCAATAGTAAAGACGCTGCCGCCGTTACCGCAGACAGGTCAAAGCCAAGCCCAGTGTTGGGCCTCGAATAAGTTATAGCCGATTCAGCACCCACAAGGCTAGAACGCCTGCGACTTCAAATGCATTGTAACCAACCACTGCAAGCACCTCTACGCGAGGATACACGTGCCTCATCTCTAGTCAACTCACTTCGGCTGGTGGTTAGTTAGTGTCTAAGTTCCTCGTCAAAAGCGGTGGGGATGCCCACTCACATCCTTGCTCGGGGATTTCCATCTGGGGAATGACTCGTCCTTGGCGAAAATCTCCTTTATGCATCGAGTCATTCAATGGATGGTATGACATGTCATGGCGAGTTCAAGTTATTCTATGAGCCAAACTCGGTGCCCTGTAGGCGAAGAGTACTTTAGCATTATGACGCAGCAGAGAGAAACTCAATAGACTCATGATATCTCTAACCGATCGCGCGATTCTTGACGCCAAGATCTTGCGGAAAGGAGCCGGGCGAATTATGGATGCTGGCGCCTAAGCCCGGAAATTAGAGCTGACAGCGCTAGGCAATTTGAGAATTGTCCGGTGATGAAGGATCGCATTTTAAAATCTCACCATGGCCCATTCACGTCGCATTTTCTTTGCCTCTGCAAATCTCCATTCACGTCACTCGTTTCACAACATCGTCATTCGTTTACACCCAACTATTTCACCATGCACTTCTCAACCCTCACCGCCCTCGTCGCCATCTCTGGCTTCACCTCGGCAGAGCCCAACGGCTGGTCCAAGACCAAAGAAGCAGACGACAGCCCCTCCAAGCTCGACGACTGCGGCTGCTGGCCTATCTACCAGGCCATGCTCAAGTGCCAGAAGCTCAAGTGGCCCAAGGAGGAGACGAGGGACTGCGTGTGCATTCCCAACCCAGATGGCTGGTACGGCTCCATGGATGGCTGCCGCACGTGTCTGAGCTCCAACTCTGAGCATGAATTCTTCGATAATACTGCCAAGCTCGTCACTCAGCTATTCGTCTCGTGCACCAACGCTGGCGGCGGCGTGACCAGCGATGGAAACAGCATCTGCGCCAGCAACGCGTACCGCGAGGCCTGTGTATCCCTGGGAACAAACGGGAAGCCCAGCTGGGCTAGTTTCGAGCAGGAAGGCGTCAGTGGAAATGGGACTTATGTGCTGGACATCAAGGAGTTCGGCGCTGATGATGATGAGTCTACGTCTACGACAAGTGCAAAGACGACTGCCAAGACGACCGCTACTGACTCCACGGGCACCGAGACTACGACCGTGGCGGCTGTTGCTACTTCCGGTACCACAGAGGCATCGTCAGCCAGCGCAGCCAGCGCTACTTCGGATGCGACTTCGGATGCGACTTCGGGAACTGAGACTCCTGTTGCATCGGCCACATCAGCTCCAAACTCGGGCATGAGACTTGCTGGTCAGGGAGCTGTTGGCATGGGTCTGCTCGCTGTAGTTGGTGCAATCTTGCTCTAGTCCATGCTGTGTAGTAAGTACACGCAAGAGCTGACTACGCTGTTAATAATACCTTAATACTATACTTGATTCCCACCAAAACCCTGATCCTTGGTTCATAGTTGAACTCTCCGAGATCCCTGAACTTTGAATCTCCACTCAATTTCGCCTTGATTCCACTTGCTAAATGGTAAAACACCGAGCTTAGAGATCAAATGGCGAGAACAGACAATATATATAACTTTCTGGATCTGGAGGCTGTTGTGGCGTTAGGCTTTGCTGTAGACTTGGTTTCTTCACCTTGGAAACTGCTGTACTGTTACCAGCACCCTTGTTGGCTTAGACATCTAATACTCACTGGCAGAAGGCAAAAAGTTAATTCTCCTTGTGGCGCTCTGAAACATCACTAAACCGACGGTCTTGAAAGATAAACTTGATACTACTCTTGATTCAGCGCGATAAGGGTCTGGTATTGTTCTGTTTCATCAGCTCGAGCCCAAAACCTCTGTGCAAGTTCGTGTCTGTCGGCCCCTGTAAAAATCCATTCTTGGTGCTGGCACACCCCTGTATCAATTGCCAATTAGTAATTGAACACCTAACAATGGCCGTTGGTAGCTGTTACCGTGGCTTATCAGCTACTGGCTCTGGCGAAACAGACGAAGAGCCCAGCGCAACAACGGTCAGGCAGTTATTTAGTTAGTTAGCCTTATCATGAAACATAGACCGTCATCCCATGATTAGGAAATAGTGAAAAATCGAGCTTTGATCAATTACGGCCGTTACTAAAATTAACATCTTCATCGCGTCCCCCGTGAATTGTTCTGTTCCCCCGCACTTTGTGATCGACAGGGCTAAATCGGGGCTCAACGTCGCGGTTCTTCCATCTGAGCCCAATGCGAGCCAACGGTCGGCGATCGCTGCGCTTGCACTACCTCACAGAGCGAGATCGCAGGCTTCTACTCATTGAGACTGATTAATATTTGTTTCAACGATCCCTATCTCGCGTAAGAAACGGCCTGTCGTAATCAGTCATTACAGCACTCGGAGCCAAGGAAAATAAAATACAATATTCATGGATCATGAACCAGGTAAGCCACAGAAACCAATTGGATCCGTCCCGCCCGACCCCGGAAAAACATAAAACAGCCATGGTCCGATAAAGACATCACAAGCCTGGCAGCAGGGAAGATCCCCCGGAGCGTCCAGCCAATCTGGTGTGCTTAGTGTTTAAGGCTGGCATTGACAGCGCTGTGCCGCTGCTGGCTTAGTGGTTCCATGCTTGTTCCATGGAAACTCAGACGCCATTCCTGCAACCCAATGGGTCACGCTCGGTGGGGGGTTCGTCTGTAGTGGATGGTGTTCCAGCGCAATTCGAAGTCTTGGGATGAGGAGTTGGTTACATTATGGCTTGCGGCAACGACTCTGTCACTGTTGGTCCCGTCCCGTCTGCCGTCGTGACGATAAATCACTGCCGATTGTGCCGTGTCTCAGCTCTCGTGTCAATAATTGCACGGCATATCGATAGTATTTCCCCAGACCATGCCCTATTGGACTCTCGACCCCGTCCAACTGCACCCCGAACCCTCGGCCCCTCATTCCCCAGACTCGTTCGCGATCCTGGCGCAAGTCTCAGCTATAACACCCCGAACCTTATCGGCCCCCCAGAATCTTTATCCCAATTCCAACAATCTCCCGAGTCACGGCACTAACTCAAAATTTCATGGCGTCAACGGGAAGCGTCCAGGCCGCTCTTTTTAGCATCGAGTCTGCGACTTTTGGGTCGCGGGATCGGCTGCTTCACTGCTGAATACGCTATGATCGCGGCCAACGCGCTATGACTTTGGGGTTGTGATCTTCATGCATTAAATTGAACCGTTGGTGGGTGTTGGGCACTGACTCGTATCCGAGATCGAAGCTAACGGTAGTCTTGGGGGTCCCCTTGGTTTTGCATTTCATGGATACGATGCCCAAACCAGGGGAAGTTATGTCAATTTTCGTATTGAACTGTTTGTTATTATAAGACATTATCTCTTGGTCCCGCCCGCTCTTGACATCGTTTTCTTCGTTTCTTTTGACAGTCAACATATCCAAGATTAGTCCTCGTTTCTCATTACAACCCAGCCATGGCGGGCTTTTTAATCCCTGAGCGGTACAAGTCCGAGACTCCAAAGGATCTTGAGATGAACATTGTCAGTCTCATCTTCGGCTTCAGCATGGGCGCGTCAATGTTCACTGCTGGCATGGCCATCAAGCAGACCATGCAGGCGTACCAGAGGAAAAAGCTCTTCAGCGCATACATCATCATGTGCTGGCTTGATTGGACGGGATGCAACTGTATGGGAATCATCACTTATTGCTGGCTGCGAGGCTTCACTCCACCAAGGTCAGTCTCCTCTCTTGTTCTTTCTTGTCGAAGCATACTGACGATACCGCTTTCCAGCTTCTGGGTCTTTTTCTTCATCAGTACATCGCCCTATCCTCAGTCTCCGATTTATACTCACGTCTTCGGTAGTTGTCTTCTGGAGTATGCAGATCCAGTTTACCCTCCAGATCATCATCAACCGAATTTCGCTCCTCCTCGGTAACAAGACGAATATCAACAGAGTCAAGTGGGGAGTGGCAGTGATTGCGAGCTTGATCAACCTCAGCGGTTTCTGCATCTGGGTACCAGCTCGCTTGCAGATCTCTCACTTGTACGAAGAAATCAACATCGTCTGGGACCGAACCGAAAAGGCTGTCTTCTTGATCGTCGATCTAGCGCTCAATCTCTACTTTATATACCTGGTTCGGTCGCGACTCATCGCTTGCGGATTGACGAAGTACACCGAGCTGTTCCACTTCAACGTCATTATGGTTATTATATCAGTGTCGCTGGACTGCGTGTTGATGGGAGCTACATTTCTCCCCAGCCCTGTTGTGTCAGTTTGTCCTATACTTCCGTTGCGCCATGTCTAACATCTATCAGCTATGTCCAGTTCCATCAACTTGTCTACCTCCTCAAACTATACATCGAAATGAACGTCGCCTCTCTTCTTGGACACATAGTTAAGAGTTCAAGAGAGCAAGACGCTAGACCGAGCGACGGAGGTCGACAGAGGGTTCGCGATGAGTTGGTCAGTGGTCGAATGACCACGTTTGTTACGGCGAGTCGCACTGGTCATGTCCGACTTGACGATATGTCGCGGGATGACTCTTACCGAAGGAGATCCGACTGGGAGAATGGGATTATGAAGAAGGTTGAGACCAAGGTTGTCTTTACAGAAAATCAGGACCAGGCGTCCACCTCGGACCAAGAACGAATGGTATAATTCTCTTATGTCAGAGTATACAGACATATTACGACTAGTTAGAATCTATATTCCCTACCATGTAACAATAATATAATGAGTAATGTAACGTTTGCGCTACAGGACAAGTGATGGGACTAGCATCGGCCTAATGTATACCCTCTATGGAAAGATCACTCTATAAGCAGCACACCTAGAAATTATTGTCTCGGGCAAATTGTCAACCTAATTCTGTGGAAGCCTGCCAAAGGTCTAGCCTGATGATCGTAACGATTGTTGTAACATTAGCCAAGACTATAGCGCTTATTGTTCCGCGTCACAAACATGTCTGGAGTTACTGTGCCTCATTGAATAGCCAATTACAACACATCGGTTGATCTGACGTGAGAAGGCCTCTCATATTAGCCTCATTTCGTCACTTCTCAGCCAATCCGGGTTATCCGGAGGATAGAATAAGCTTAATGAGACATCCTCTAAGAAACATTATAAATAGCAGGATGGCTTCTGGGCATTCTCTTCTTTTCAACAGTGTTCAACAATCACCTTGAACCATGAGCAAATCTGAGCAGCCTAGTGCTTTCGTTGGCTTCAGTGCCTTGTCAAATAGAGTATTCGTTCGTCCCGGTGAGACGCAGACAGGGACTGATCCAAACCCTGAGCATCCCCGCACGATCGTCATCTACGGCTGGGGCGATGCACCTCCAAGACATATCTCCAAGTTCACCGACGTCTATCGAAAGCTGTACCCCCATGCTAAGCAAGTCGCGGTCCTGTCGCCTATCTACAAAGGCTTCACCGACCATGTGGCTCAGCGCACAGAGGCCATGCTTCCGGTTATACACGAGGTTTTCCCCAATGATGCATCGGACGGTTCAGTCTTGTTCCACGCCATGTCTAATTCTGGAACTGTCAACTACTCAGCCACCTTGAATGCCTACAAAGAAACCTACAACCGACCGATGCCCCATGTGCTGACGGTATATGACTCCACGCCTGGAACTCCACATCTCACGTGGGATAACCTCAAGCGATTTTCTCACGCCATGGCTATCGGGTTAGCAGGGAAACTTCCCTTGCCATTCATCATAACACAAGTTCTGTGCGCCTCGTTCTTCGTTCTGATTCATCTGTTCGACTATGTTGCGGGCAGAGAATCTGCGCCCAAGTTCAGCCACAGAATCTTCACCAACGAGCAGTGGGAGAGCAAGAAGAGCACGAGGCTGTTCTTGTATGGAAAGGGAGACTTTATTATTCCGTGGCAGGATATTGAAGGATATATGGCTGTATCGCGGGAAGCTGGATACCCCAGCGATGGGCAGGTCTTTGAGAGTGGACATGTCGGGCATATGAAGAATGACCCGGAGAGGTATTGGGGAACCATTCAAGAGTCTTGGGAGAGGGCTGTGCTTAGATTCTAGATGGAAACTAACAGCAATGTCAGGGGAGGAATGTGTTGGGCCTCTGGCAAGCTTATAGATACACTGAGTTGACGGGAGCCATGAATAGGTCCTGCAGGACTGTTATATGCGACAGTCCTGTCCTGTCTGCAAAGAGATTGCATCAATCACACCGCGACTGACCTTGAAGTGGCCATAGACCTTTTTCTGGTGAATAGAAGAGCTTACATGGCAGTGCGAAGGAGTCCTAGGATAGTCTTGACTGTTCTGGGTGGGAACTACAATAGTCGAAACCGGAAACATGAGCAGCGCCAGCCCCTTCCGATATACGCGCTTAGAGAAGAATTTAGAGATAAGATCGAAGGGTGCTTTATAAACATGGTCTGGAAATTTACCCCGGAGCCATGTCCGGCTGCAGATATCGGTGCCTGGTATTATCTCGCTGTATCGATGAAGTAGACGATCAGTCGCTATTGGTGTTGATCGCTGTTAACTGCGGCTGAGCTGAAAAGCCACTCATCTGCATGCATTTCAAGGCCAAATAGCGGGTGGGTAAGTGCAGGCAAATCCGACATGACGACGAGAACATCGCGACAGGCGTCTTTACGCGAATTTTCCCAACCAGTTGGTGTATCCAATTGGCCATTAGGTTAATCTGTGTAACACTATATAGCAAGTTTTTACTCCTCGGTTGTGACTCCAACCTCTCCCGTTCTTCGGTAAAGCTTCTGGACAAAATCCCTGACAGCACCTGGTGTCAACTTCAGCAGGAGATTGGCGTTCACGTGCCTGTCAGGCGATTGAGTACAACATCACTAGTGGATCGCAGGACATAGCATCTACAGGAGGTTGCGCCTATCCGACTTTCTAGGTGCGAGTAAGGTGCGCTCCTATCAGGCCGCAGACGAAGGCTCTTCGGGTCGAAGAGATTCAGGGATTGAAATTAGCTTATTCAAACATCTACGAGCTGCTTTGCGTAGATTGTTTCTTAGACATTGCTCTGTCTAGGAGATCAATCAAAGATAAGAACAAAATTATATAAGAAGGGCTATGACTATCTGATCTCGACGGGTTGAAAGTTGCAATCTTTCCTTCTTAACCACTCGCCAAACATTATCCCATGGACATAAGCCTCGCCTACAAATGTAAACTGGTTTACGCCAATCTGACGAAGAATGAACGGTGTCCGTCCCCCGGCGATGATTACTACATGGTCCTTCGGCTTCGTCTCCTTAGATGATATCGCTAAGTAGCCTAGCTCTGTTCTCATCAGACACCGCCCCCTCATGTGTCGCACCAAACCATACCTAAATGAATGCTCCTCTCTCCATAGATCCCTGCTTACAGGCTCCATTCTGCTGATGAACAATGAAGAGATCGAAGGAAGCAAATCAGATGAATCCATGTTTAGTAATTCTTCGAGAACCTTGCATAGGTCTGTATGCCTCTCGATGGAGTCCTTGCGTCTGTGGTTGACTGCCCATTGAAGCACAATGTTCTGGAAATAGCGGAAGGTTGCTTCTGGTTTTTTTGTTTTTTTGTGATATTCTGATGTCAAGGTTTGCCAGAATGCTTCGGTACGACTTTCTCCGCTAGGGTAAGCAGAACAGACCCTCGACAATATCATCAGCCATGATTCGATGGTACACTCGTTGTTTATACGCAGGTAGCCTTCTTCTGGCGGATATTCCTCTACCTCCGCAATTGTGTCAACGACTGAAACACTGACCTTTAGTATCCCTGCCTGCGAATTATAGATAACAGCTTGACCACTTCCTGACGCATTGTATTGCTTATCATAGATTCGAGTGGAAACCAGTCGCACACCGAAAGCCGGAACCCAAGAAGGAAGACCTGCAGGGCGTTCATACTGATTTTTCATAACCATTGGACTTTTCTTCCATCGAAGTGTCTCAGGCTTTTGAATAAAAGATAGCGATTCGAGAGGTTCCAAATCATCGAGAATAGCCCCGTCAAAATCGTGAACTTTGTTGTGTCCCTTGGCATGGAGAAGTAGCATGCCCATTTCAGTGAATACTTCAGTAATTGACTTCGAATAGTCAGCTGTTAATCCTTCTGAAGGCTCTGACACATTCAGCAATGCAAATACCTTGTCTCTCCCGTCAGATACAGCGAAGTCCCAAGTGAGAAGAAACAGGGCAAGGAAGCTTAATTGGCCGCGCGGAGGGTCGACGATGTCTTTTCCAAGAAAATACTTTCTTGCCTCTCTTGCCTCTATAGAGTCGGGGGCACTTCGAATTCTGATAGTGAAAAGAGTCAAAATTTGTGCTTTTGGTCCAGCCTTTCCAAATTTTGCAGGGGGCCCACCGTCACTCAGCATACTATTCGATGTGGTCTCGCCAAAAAGTATAAACAAGAGGGTAAATATACGCGAGCACTCGAAATGAAAGGAGCCACAAATGATATCGATATCTCTTGCAAGTGATGCTTCCTGGATTACCCATGTGCGTGAGAACCAGGTGCGGGTAAATAAGTTCTTCACAGCTTCTACCTCCGCAACTGACATAGCGACATTGTGAGGCCTCTCATTTATGTCAAGGACGTTCCCTGCGCGATGATCAAGGTACCGCACACAAGAGTTACGGTAACTTCTCGCAAGAACAGCTGATGACTGGAGAACCGGCTGGGGGATGTTTGACAAACAATTGAAAGCCGCGTTAGTCGTCTCGTCTTCTTCTCCGAGCCATGCCACAACACATCGCGCCGACCCATAGATCTGCGACATCATTGCAACTTGGCTATTGCGTTCAGGAATGTCATCCTGATTGATACATATGGCATCGATCCAGAGAGGTACTCCTCTGCCAGATGTAGGCGCTTCTAAATGTGATTTGTCCCTAGGTTGAGCTAGCCAATTGCGTAGGATCTCGCAAGTCTCCACCCACTGGCGGCGTTTTCGTTCAATACAACAGGCTAGAGGGTCGCGATTTCTGTTATCCAGCGTAGTTGGCTGTGCTCCTGCGAAAAGAAGGGCCTTCACAATTTCTGGATACCCATTCTCGGCTGCGTAATGCAGAGCTGTCTCACCAAAAATGTCTTGGCAAGCGTGATCGGCACCCTGCTCAAGATATCTCATAACCCATGTCAAGCTTCCTTCCTCAGCAGCTTCTATGAGCCTCGTCTTGTTCCAGGGCTCATATCGCTTGTCAATATCTTCTGATGATGTATTAGGCCCATGAAGTCGACAAAGGGCCTCGTAAAGATTCCTTGTGACATAAAGTAGGCGGCCATTGACACCTATAACATGTTTATGCTGAGTATCATATTCGTCGGGCAATCCGTCCCGGACAGATTTCGGGTTTCCCCAGGTGTAAGATAAGGCATCGTAGATAGGTCGATCATTACGCTCTGAGGGTTCAAGAATGAACTGCAGCAGGGGAACTCCATTGATAGAGGCTGTTTCCTGGGTTCTCAGTCGATTGACTGGCCGAAGGAGGCGTATGGAGGTCGGGGATGGAAGCGCCTCGTATTCGAAAGTTTTATATTCAAGAGGAACATCCATTTTGATGCTGTCTGAACAACAATAAAAGTCTGTAGTCAAGGGGGTGTACAACAGCTTTATTATCCCTGCCTTACTTGCGCTCTGACCTAAATCTGCCTGTCTGTATGCCTTGTGATAAGCCATTTCTGCACGATTTGGAAGATGGTTGCCCCATTGGCCAATGAGCAGAACGGAAACGGTGACACAGCCATGTCAATTACAGCAAAAACGCTCAGAATTGGGCGAATACCATGCCGGCTGCTTGGGGGTTGAAAATAACCCCAAGGAGTCATACCGAAACACGAAGGTTGATAGGTTAAGAAAACTCTGGCTACGTGGCTTACACAAGGTAGCTGCTATCCGCACTTCTAGTAAGCAGATGGCGCTTACTACCAGAGCAAGAACCCTTTTTATCACTGCCTTTAGGCTGCATGCGAGTATCCACTCCTTCTATCATCCTGGACTTTAATGATCTGATATTACGGCCTCCGTCAAGAGCACACGAAGCCACCATCAGATACCATTCGACTGTGCCACATACCAAACCTAAAAGATCCCTTGTTGCTCTTTTATCTTAATACGACGATGCAATTAGGAGATCTACTTTGTGATTGAGAATCAGGACTCCTTCGTCACTGGCCAATGCTAGAGTTCAAGCCATTGCCTGAAATCCGCCTGGGCTATACTTGTCCGGTAGAAACAACTGGGCATCATGCCACAGCATCTCTGAATGGCGTAGCTCTCACACCGCTTACTAGAAGATCTATACTGGGGAGGGCTGATCTATGCTGAAAGAGTCTACCGAGGGGATACTGGTGGCCACTCCGCCGGGCCACCCTGATCGATCTACACCGTTGAGCGACCTTGGAATCTACCTCGTCGAGAAATTTACTCTGAGCGGCTCGATGGCAGATTTTGAACGCGCTATCGAAGTTGCCAACGCAGTCATTAAATCCACGCCTCAACAGCATCCCGACCGACCGCGCTATCTGGATGATCTTGCGACAAGGCTCGATATGCGGTTTGGGTTGATTGGCTCGATTTACGACCTCAATGGTGCTATTGATCTTGTAGATCTGGCCGTGGAAGCTACACCACCGGACCACATTCATCGATGCCGTTTCTTGAGCAACCTCGCGATTTGGCTTTGTAAACAATTCGAGGGCATCAATCCGATGGATGATCTCAACCGTGCAATCGAGGTCGACGAGGGACTCCACCTTGCCCACTCCTTCCAGCTCGCCGGGTTCCGGCACGTCATTGGCACGCTCTGGAGAGTATCTGACAGACACTGTGTCGATGTGGCAAGGGTGCTCTACGAGACGATGCAACACGAAGGGATGACAGACCAAGCGGTCTGCCGGGGCCTCCATCGTGCTGACAGGTCTCTGCGGTATGGTCGGATCGAAATGGGATGGCGAGAGATGAATGCGGCCCTGCCAAGACGAGCCGCCGAGATCAGGGATGTTGTTGATTGCGATGGGGATACCAAGCCATTTCACTGGCTCCCCTACTTTAATTTTGGCGTATAGCATCCCAATCATGTAGTTCTGAACTGTGGCACGCAAAATACTAAAGTCCCTTGCGTTACAGCTAGAGTACCTTGAATACTGACTGCGACATGAACTATTGATTTTGTCATGGGTCGTATTGGAAATCATAAGGCCGAGATGCCTAAAAGAAGGTCCCTCGCCAAATTAAGGCAAAGAACAAAACAGGTAATATATGACTGTATTCCCTAATACTTAAGATGAAACCTTTGGTTGGGAGACTAACTACTGTGCTTTTTGAGAACCCGCTTTTGTTTGCAGTCTAAGAATCAACAACAACGATCACGGGACTCTACAGTTTGACTTGAACGCTCGACGACTCTCGGAAGTACCGTAAGATTGCATCTCCTCCAACAGGATTTCCAAAGAAGGATCCCACCTAAAGAACTTCGCGACCAAAGCCATTGTCTTAATTGGAGCTGCAAAGTCGCACCGGAAGCCTCCACTTGTTCGGCACATTATAACGACGCGGTCTAACAACCAGTCAGTATCTTGCACCCCAACATGACATTGCACTTGCATCTCATCGGCGCTTTTAGCGTCTTGCTCTGTCCAAGAACAACCATCTCTTTCCTATGGCTTGACAAGTCATATGACTTAGGCGCAGCCTTCGTAAAGTCAATGCCCTGCCATGAACCGCTCCAATTCGAAGAGCTGTACAGCTTATGGTGTGGTTCGCAGATAAGCATGACTTGACTCGCCTTAGCAAGGTCTCGGAGAGTGCTAACTCCAGCTTTGATATCCGATTCCTCCAGGGCTTTGCTAACGGCTATTCGGTTTTGGAGAGCTAGCTCGTCCAGCTCTGTCGAGGGCTTGATGGCAAAGTTTGCTGTTGAATAGTGTACGGCGTTGTGGACAAATCCTTCGCCCTTTTCGCCTTGAAGTTCGGGGATCCGATCTCGTACTGATTCGTTAGATGGTGTCTTTAATGGATCGACGGACCTACAGTTGATGGTTGAGGAAAGCGAAATATCGTACTTGGACTCGGAATTGATCCTGGCAAGCTGTTCGGCGTCTTTAGCATGACAGACCTACGCTTAGGTCGTTGGCAATATACCTTTGTGAAGATTGCGGTAATGATATCACCGTTGCTGATCTCACTCGCCAAAACGTGTTTACCATCCAAACGCTCTCTGGCCTTGTCTCTTAAATTCTGCACCACTTGTATTGGTAGGAAGACAAGTCTAGAGTCCTCTTTCTTGTCTTTGATCAAGTCGAGAGCAATTCTTCCAATCACCAGCGCCTGCTCCTTCATGCTGCGTATACGCATCCGCCCGGTTCGATCACCCGGGTCATCTTCAATGCTGGAGTTCTTTTCACTTCCTAGCACATCATCCCTGTACCCGATCATTTCTGGCGGTATCTTTCCCTCAATAACAGCAAGCCATGCCTTGATGATATTGGCCAATCCGCCTTGATCAGCAAAGACATGGGGAACACTCATCGCAAGAACAGCCCCATCTGGAAACTTGGTTAAGTGTGCATACAACAACGGCGAATTAGGCGGCTCGTCTTTTCGTTCGTATGGCCAATCCTGCGGTCTCAACAGCGCGTCTATTGTCTCCATATCCGGCAAAAAGGCTACACCATCGCCTGGATGTAGAATTTTCGACAGTTCATAAGTCTCACCGTAGGAATAACCGGCGCTGACGGATGACCATTTGAAGAGCTCATAGTCGTCTGGGAAAACATGGGGCAAACGGTACTCTAGGCGTATATCCCCATCTGATAGGAAAATACGCGCGCCTAACTTCCGCCAGTGATTTCGGATCAGCTTGTCTAAACCGTTTTTAAGGATTTGCTCGTCGAGAGGATGATCTGTTATGAAGAATGTTCGTGTGCGAAGATTGGGGATCGGGTTGGGCTGGTCACTCCATGAAACGGGTATTATCTCCATTTTGATCAGCAAATCCAGCAGAAATTCTCATCGGTAAAAATAAGTTGAAGTAATTGAAGAAAATGGATTTACGACAAGAAATTAACAGATTCCCATGTCGTGTAAGCTCTAGTCCATATCAAGTTACTCTCTACGTCTCACTGCCTAAAAAGCTCTGGAGAATGTCACCTCTCATCCCCTGAGCCCCGTCAAAATATCATCGAGTTCGATTATCATTGGTCCAAGCGTAGCGCTGTGTTGTAAATATATACTCGAAAATCCTTTGGTCTGACAATTGACACCCCCTTGCTCACCCATCGCCGGTCTTCACTAGAGAGACCAGTTGACCAACTAAACAAGTCCATCAACTGTAATAGTACCTGTCTTCGAGATCATGTACTCGCTCACAGCCACGTCCTTTCCCGCTTCCTTTCCATAACCTGACATCTTGATCCCTCCAAAAGGCGACTCGGCCGCAGAAGAATTGCCTAGTATCTCGTCAGCGCATGCCATCACCTTCTAAGCAGTCTACTCACCAGTGTTGAGTGCAATCATCCCAGCCTCCAAATTCTCAAGCATTCGCCAGATACGATCTGCGTTCTTGGTAAATGCATAACTCGCAAGTCCCATCGGCGTGTCGTTGGCTGCTTGAACAGCTTCTTCTTCCGTCTCAAACTTGTAGAAAGCAGCGATCGGCGCAAAACACTCTTCGCAGGAGATGAGTGTGTCATGCGACATGTCTGCGAGAATCGTTGGTGCGAAGAAGTATCCGCCTTCGCCTCCCTTGGGAGAAACGCGACTACCTCCAGTCACGATTCGAGCACCTTTCGAAACAGCATCTTTAATAAGACGCTCTGCTCGGTCCAGGCTCTCAGGCTTCGTGACAGGTCCTAGGGTAGTTCCTTCAGCAGCCCCGTGGCCGATGACATACTTGGTAGTCTCCTCGACGAAGCGCTGGAGGAACTTGTCGTATACACCAGACTGCACGAGGAAGCGATTGACTGTAACGCAAGCTTGACCAGCATGACGCCATTTGAGGCCGACAAGTTCGCGCGAAGCTGCTTCGATATCTGCGTCGTCGAATATAAGACAAGGGCAGTTACCTCCCAGTTCTAGAACAACTTTCTTGAGACCCAAACTGCAGTGGTTCGCAACCAGAGTCCCGATGCGTGTTGATCCTGTGAAAGTGACTTTCTTAACCAGCTCATGCTTGCAAAGCGCTTCACTAAGCGACGGAGTATTTTCCAAGCTCGTTGGCAAGACATTCAGAACGCCATCTGGAAATCCAGCCTCGCTGGCCAACTTGGCCAAAGCCATAGCAGTGACTGGCGTTTCAGGTGATGGCTTAACCACCATCGTACAACCAGCCGCCAACGCAGCCGCAGCTTTTCTCAGCACCATAGCAACTGGGAAGTTCCACGGAACCAACGCAACCGCGACACCGAGGGGCTGTTTAATGGTGACTACTCGTCTATCAGGCGCAGACGGGGCAAAGCATGTTCCTTGGATCCGCTCTGCTTCACCTGCGAACCATGACACAAACGTCAAGGAATATTCCATCTCCCCGATTGCCTCGACGTATGGTTTTCCAGTCTCATACACCAAAAGCGTGGCTAGATCGGCCTTGTGCTCGCGGATAAGCGCGTCCCATTTGAGAAGCCATTGGGCACGTGCTCTGGGTGAGGTTTTCCTGAAAGACTGGAAGGCTTTGTGCGCGACGCGGACGGTTGCGTCAACGTCATCGGCTGAGTTATTGGTGACTTTTATCCATGGTTTATTGCTTCCGGGATCTAGATGCTGTGTAAGATCGGTGAGATGTTGTGATATGAAGGGAGCTTACCGAGGACGTCAAAGGTTGAACCGGAGAGGGCGGGCTTGTTTTGGCCTTGGATGTAGGAATCTGTGATGAGGAGATCGGGACGATTGAGCTCCAGATAATTAGTTGGCTTCACCTTTCTCATTACTAGACACTTACTGTGAACGGTAGTGAATAAGCCATCTTGGTTTGAGCTCGGTAGGCAGCCTATGATAACGTCTGGAGTTGGTGAGATAGATGAGAGTGAGTCAAACGACCTGTGTCAATTCTCTGTTTGTCTTGTCAAAATTCAAATTAGTTTCTCAGGGAAAGGGAACAAGTTCGATGGAAGATGTTGGTTACTCTCATCATATCTTTCGCTTTCAGGGTATGCACGTAAGAACCCGGTTAGTAATGGTCATAGCAAGATTCCCCGCTTCTTGACCACCAACATAATCAGCGAGTCGACTCATCGCTGCAGATGCCTAGTTCAAGCCACCTGCTGTACATGGTCAAGATCTGCACCCTTATGGCCTACCCTTTGTGGTAGGGAATCAATTTCCCAGAGCGACGAACGTGAGGGGCAGGTATATGTATCACGTCGCTTCAGTCGCTTCCCAGTGTTCAGACAAGCTTACAGGTATTGAATAGCAATCATGGGTCGTTTAGACGGTAAAGTCGCTATTGTTACAGGTATTTCCCCTCAACACATCTCTGGCCGACACTGAGAAAGATAAACAGGCGCCGCGTCTGGCTTTGGCCAAGGCATCGCCGAACATTTCGCTGAAGAGGGCGCCAAGGTCCTTATCTGCGACATCAACGAAGCAGCAGGCCAAAAAGTAGCTGCGACGTCTGAATCCTTCGATTTTCAGGCCATGAATGTCACCAAAGCAGCGGATTGGCAGAGCGCTGTTGAGAAAGCCGTCCAGCTCTGGGGGCATCTTGACATTCTGGTCAACAACGCCGGTACCAGCTACGAGAACAAGGTAGGCAGATGAGGCTCAATTACGGAAGTTAAACTGACTGCGGCAGAGCACGAACTTGGTCACTGAAGAAGAATTCGACAAGGTAATGAGCGTCAACGTCAAGAGCGTCTTCCTTGGCAGCAACGCCTTCACAACCCAGGTCAAAAAGCAAGGCACAAAGGGTTCCATGATCAACATCGCCTCTGTAGGCGCTCATCGACCTCGACCCGGCCTGGTATGGTACAACGCATCCAAAGGAGCAATCACAAACGTAAGTCTAGTCGAACCGGCCCATATTATGCAAGACTAATGCCAAGGTACAGGCTACCATGGGTCTTGCAGCAGAATATGGCCCTGATGGAATACGCGTCAACTCCATCTGTCCCCTGGCGACTATGACAGGTCTTCTTCCGAAGTTTATTGGAAAGGAGATCACACCAGAGGTTCAGAAGGCGCTGGGGAATGTTCCGCTTGGAAGGATGGGAGAGATCAGGGATGTTACAAAAGCAGCCGTGTTTTTGGCGAGTGAGGAGGCTTCGTTCATCACTGGTGTTAATTTGGATGTTGATGGAGGGAGGGCAATCTAGTCGTCTGACTTGTCAATTGAGAGAACAATGCAATGAAACATGAGGAGCGTTTTCCGGCACATCCCGCGCTGATTGAGACAAGAGACAATTAAGACCCTGGGAACCTCCTATGGAGCTTGCCGATCAAGTTGCCAGGGTCTGAATCCTTTGGGTGTTGGTGAACATGTGAATGCTTGGCATTAGTGTTGCAACCCCAGCGCTCGTCACACGTGCCACGTAAGGCTCCGAAGGCTGGGCGGGGTTAAGCTGCTGATGAACGGGTTGACGTGATTGTGAAAGTGGCAAAATTATGCACTGACATTTTCGGTTTGACGATGCGGCGCTGAGAATTCTGGGGGAGAGGAAATGGTTGCAGAACTGTGTCTTGGCATGAGAGCCTCATTCAAGTTT
Source organism: Fusarium miscanthi (assembly GCA_014898875.1). Lineage (NCBI taxonomy): Eukaryota > Fungi > Ascomycota > Sordariomycetes > Hypocreales > Nectriaceae > Fusarium > Fusarium miscanthi. The sequence goes on from JAAVUA010000004.1 coordinate 259,012, forward strand.
GACTTTATGCCTGACTCTTCTGTCACGTTTCTATTTGTGCATGTAATTAGTTACAGGCATTAACATCACTGTGCATATTCTTAAAACGTGTGCTGAAGACCTTTTGATCACAATGCTATCTCAAAGGTATCTATTCCTCACCATATGATATATGCATCTCAGACCCCGATAGCATGTGACAAAAATTCGCTAGCTTACTGCTTGGTGGTGATGTACTGGCTACTGTTACTAGATGGAATCTCATTCGCAGCGTTACCGGGGGCCTTGTTGTCACCGTGCATCTCCCCCATCAACTGCCTATCAATCGCGGCGCGCTCTTCATCTGTCGCATCCGTGATATGCACAGCGACTTCGTCGCCAAACTGCTTACCAATCTCTTCCAAAGAAAGTCTAGCAGTTTCAGGCCAGAAGAAATAAATCGCAGGGATGAATAGAACACTCCAGCAGATGACGAGAAGGAAGTATTTCCAGCCAACAGCATTGAAGCCGATGGGTGCTGTCTGGAGAAGGATGATGGTAGCTAGAGATGTCAGTATGCTGTTCGTGTAGTGAGCTAGGGAACATACCAGCGAATTGTCCGAACAGAGACCATCCAATGCCAATTGATCGGATCTCGGTGGGGAAGATCTCTGATACGTAGAGATACATGGTTGTGTTACAAAAGGTGCCTTGAAAGGCGAGGTACAGGAACATGAACAGCACACCAATGGCGTTGCCGGCCTTGTTATCTGTGCCAGCATACAGGGAGATCATGGCGCAGTAGATTGAAGTAGTGATGACGATGCCAATGAAGCCAGTCATGTACATCTTGCGACGAGAGTTGACCTTATCATGAAGCCAAGCACCACCAGGGTTGTAGATCAATCCGGCTGTGGTTAACCATAAGGCCGACAGTAGAAGCGGCATGTATCCAGTCTGGCCTAGGCTGGTGTACAGGATAACTGCGTAGTTATTCTTGCTCATGTTAGTCGTCATTCCGACTGTAGAGACTGGCACTTACGATGATGAGAGGACCTCCAAATTCAGCACCCCATTGCGTCATGAATCCAATGAGCATACGCTTGCGATAGCTCTTCTTCTGGAACACAGCCCGCCAAGGGTTTCCACCATAAGCCTCAAGCTTCTTGGCATCAAGCTCCAGCTGCTTCTCAATCTGGTAGTACTCCTCTTTTGCAACCAGATCCTCGGGGTCATTTGCCGACCTACGAAGACGAACGAGAACAGACCACGCTTCTTCACGGTGGCCCTTGGACATGAGCCATCTCGGCGAGCGAGGGATCCAAGGTGAACCGAGAAGCAAGACCAGTGGAGGGAAGACTTGAAAGGCTAATGGGAAGCGCCAGCCGAACTCGAGGTTCTTGGAGAAGTAGACTGCAAAGCCAATCCATGAGGACAGCATGTAGCCAAAGACGAGGAAGATAGCGTGATGGCCTACGAGCCAGCCACGTGCGAGGGGACTGGACATCTCGGAGAGATACATCGGTGTAACGGTGGCCATCAGACCAACACACATTCCCATGATCCATCGTCCAGCCTGGAACATACTAAAACACCATTAGCTTTGACTTGCGGGAACATATAATGGGGCGGGTACTCACGCAATGTTCTGAGCCGCGCACTGAAGAATACCACCAAGAATGCCCAAAGCGCATCCAAACTGAATACTCCTCAACCTCCCATAGTAATCACAAGCCCACATGAGCACCAGGCACGCCAACGCGCCGCCAGCAGAAAAGAGACCATTGGCCGTCGCGATCGCCGGTGTCGTTATAGTATCGTAGCCCGGCTCACCATCGGTAGGAAGATCAAAGAACTGGTACCAGCCCGGTTGGCCGATTGTGCTTCCTATGATGGACGCTGCATACCCGTACGTCTGTGTGTTGACGTTAGCACCTCGCAAATAGAGTTACCGAGAATTAAATGTAATTAAACGTGAATACGAGGGGTCAAAACTTACAGTTCCACCGATTGCGACAAAAGTAATGACGAGCTTGTTGTACAAGCTCGTCTGGTTCCCAGTCTGTGCCATTCTCGCGGCGTGTACCAATTCGACAAGATACGGGAGCGAGAAAAAAGAAATGAGAAAGAGAGGAGAAAAAGAAACTCAATTGATGAACAGAGAAGAGAGAAAAGAACTGCGATCGGCGTGGTTGTCTCGGGTCTTTAGACAGTCACATTCCTACTGTAACCCCAGCCCATGTAGACCACCGGGAGATGGAAGAGACGTGCCGGTTTCGACTGGCCTGCCGCTTACAGGGATTTACAGCGTGGTTTACCTGTTGTGACGGGTCTGCATGCAATTATCCACTTGGATGTAACTGAGAAACATGTACGGAGCAATCGCTACATCAAGCAATCCGTCAACCGATCCTTGTCTCCAAAACCTCGGATCATGGCAGCATTTGTGGAACGAACCTCACATGCATGAGGGGCTCACCATCACGATGCTATAAACAAGCTCCCTCAATGCATATTTCCTGCATCGATCACTCACCCTATTCACAATGGACCCATCATTCATGGAAAAGCAATGGGACGAACTCCCCGATCCCAAACGCGTCTGGATAGGCCGACCCGGCAGCCGAGAAGAAGGTCTAGGCCGTCTCGTCCTCCTGACGCCAGAGCGGGTAGCTTCAGCCGCACAGGCACAGATCAAGACTGGGATCCGCGTTAATCTCGGCTGGGATCTGAATAAGCTTGAGTTTGCGTGCTTCAACCGGCAGCCGTGCGAGCTCAAGATGGTCCCGTTGCTGGGCGGTGTTGCTTTTGATGATATTTACGTTATGAATCCTCGTTAGTATTGTGGCCAGAGGGATGATGAGTTGTGTTGACTTTTTGAAGAGCAGAGTAGTCAGTGGGATGGGCTGAGACACTTTTCTATGCCGAGGGAGGAGGGGAGTACGGAGAGGGTGTTTTATGGAGGGACGACGAAGGAGGAGATTTTGGATAGGTCGAATGACCGTATTGGTATTCATCACTGGGCTCAAGAAGGGATAACAGGTCAGTCAGAACCCCCAAACCTCGTTTCATGTCTGAGACTTCATTACAGGCCGTGGAGTCCTAATCGACTATGCATCATGGGCTGAAAAGAACGGCATCACCTATTCAACTTTCTCACTACACACCATCAAGCTCAACGACATCCACCAGATCGCCCGAGAATGCAACATCACCTTTCAGCGCGGCGACATTCTTCTCGTTCGCATTGGCGTGATCAAAGAATGGGAACATGCCATGGATGTAGACGCCAAGAAGGCTTATGCTGCTTCATCGAGTCCTGAACACGCAGGTGTCGAAGGAACGATGGATGTGCTCAAGTGGATATGGAACACGGGTTTTGCAGCGGTGGCGGGCGATGCTATTAGCTGGGAGGTAAGCTTATGCGAGCACTGCTATGTCAGGGACTGATAGGTTGTAGGTATACCCGCCGACTGAGGGGGGTGTTTTGATGCATGAGTATATGTTGGCTGGATGGGGGATGCCAATTGGTGAGTTTCTTCTAGCCAGAGGTTCTAGGGCTAATGCGTGCAGGTGAATTGTTTGATCTGGAGAGATTGGCAGAGACATGCAAGCAATTGAACCGCTGGACGTTCTTCATGTCGTCTTCGCCGTTTAACATGAAAGGCGGTATATCCTCGCCACCAAATGCACAAGCAATCTTCTAGACACTTTGTCTACCTTCACATGTCACACCCAACCAATAAATGATAGCTCAACATGCCCTCAAACAGAGGAACAAAGTCGTATCATTATCGTTGCTTTTTATACCCTTCCCTGAAAAATCTTCTGTACGCGACAGCCACTCAAGCAGTAATTGCATGTGAATACAGGGATGCTCCACAGCATATCACCAAATTCTCTCGTAACCGAGAAAAGAGAAAATTGACAGAAGCCCGGGGAGCTAGACCCGGCGGGAGTTTTTAAACGGTGATCGGCAGTGAATGGGCCGAGTACGGAAGCGATGTAACGACGGGACGACCAACATGCATATAATCTGAAGATCCTTTCTATCTTGAGATCTTGTTGTGTGCCGAGGATGGGGGCCCGTCAGTCTGAATGGTCTAATTTCGGCAGCTCTTCTGGAACACATTCACAATTTTATGCAGCATTGTTGACTCTTTTCTCTAGACTGTTGGAGAGGATTGGCGGTTGGAATGCAACATGGCTTGCCAACCCTGTCCCACCATGAAACCCCCACCGAGTGCTGAAGATTAATATCTGATGTTACGGTGGTAGCAAGCCAATCGTATCCTACCCGCCCATAACGCAGGTCCTCAAATCTGATATCCATGCCTCTCGGGACGAGTCCAGCCCTATTATTTGCACCAAGACGAGCATTGATCTCGGTAGCAGGCGAGGAACTTTCCTCCATGACCTCAGAGTATGCATGCGACAGGAACAATGGGCCATTCTCAGGGGTGCTGCGCCTACCGGCCCATCACTCGTCCGAGTCCATGTGATAACAGCAAGCAATATATTACAATTTATCTGTGACTATTACGTCCATTGTCTCGAGATCCTAGGCCTGAGAAATTTGACTGGTCCCACGCCACCTGCCGATGATCGATGAACGGAGGATTCGCCGCCATGTCGAGGCTCCTATTACCTGCATCTGGTGCCTGCAGTGGGTACATATGGCCCTAACATGCTATGTCTACCATCTCTCGCTTCTGAGTTTCTCTCTTGGTTCTGCTTCTTGACTATTCAGGAATCACTGCAGGCCATCTAAGCACTTCCCGTCAACTTGCAGCCAACATGACCAAGCCAGCGATGGAACCGCCTCCGGGCAAGGAGTCCAACTTTGACAATCCCGATCGAGAGCTGTACTACATCTGCATTGCCTCTAATGCAATCGCAATGTCTGTCTGTTCGATCTTCGTCTTTTTACGTCTATGGGCCCGGTATAGGCTGGCGATGAGGCTTCGGCTAGATGATGGTATGTCCATACCCATTACAACTTCGATTCCCTTGCTAACATTGATAACTAGTCGCTTGTGTCATTGGATACGTATGTAATGCGCACTAATCTTTTATCATGTACTAATCTCTGGTCAGATTGGCTTTATGGGATACTGTACCATGTGTCTGCTGAGTAAGTACCTGTCGCTCGGGCTCAAACACTTGAAGCTAACGATTGTAGTGTTGAGATACGGCGGTGGCCTTCACCAATGGGATGTCCCTGATCATCTCATAACGCAGTATAACCAGGTACGTCTTTTTCTTATGCCCCAACCCGACCGGTGGCTAAGCTTGTCGCAGACGGTCTATGCGACCATGGTCAACTACGGCCCAACAGTCTTTGCCATCAAAGCTGCCATTCTTCTCTTCCTTGCCAGCATCTTCGCTCCTTACAAGACCTACGTCAAATGGATATACGGCTTCCTCGGAGTCATGGGCGTCTACTACGTCGCCATGTTATTCCTCAAGATGTTTATCTGTCGTCCCATCTCAATGTTCTGGGGCGCTACAACCGATGGCGAATGCTTCAATCAGCGAGTTCTCATTCTTGTCGATAACATCATCAGTCTTCTCAGCGATATTGTCGTCCTTCTCCTACCATGTCCTCTCACCAAGAAACTCCAAGTTGGACTGATCGCAAAGCTCAAGATCGCCGCTATCTTTGGTGTTGGAGGCATCGCCTGCATCTTTAGCCTTGTTCGGCTAGTTTTTATCATCCATAACGGGGAAAGCCCGGATCAGACCTACGTCTTTCTGCAAATCAACCTTACTGGGTGAGTCACTTAACTTCATGCTTTTCAACACCGCTAACCAGAACAAGAATCGCTGAGTGCGGCATTGGAGTCGTTTGCGCGTGCTTCCCCTTCATGCCGATGTTATGGAAGTCCATCCTTCACAAGGACAAGCCAGGCTACTCATCCAATTACTCAAGGTCACAGTTTGAGATGATGAGTTCGTCCAAAGAGCGATCGCGGAATACAGGGCATACGCCAGAGAGCGTACAATATAACGAGGATATGGGGAGTGATGAGAATATTCTCATACCGAATGGCAAGTCGTACGTTACCACCAAGGTTCGTGCGGGGGATGATACAGCTGAGGGTAGTACCAATAGCATCGGTGAGGGGAATGGGGGACACGGAACAAGCCTGGATAATTCGCATATTCTTAGAACAGTTGAGGTGCGTCAGTATGAAGAGCGTTGATTGTATATATCATAGTTCACTTAATCATATCCGCCTTACCGATACTTTTGAAGTCAATGCGAGTGATGAACGAACACATCAGGATCACAGTTGGCAACTAGTGTAAAATGAAGCGCTAACATATTCATTACTCATAACGATGAATCATAAGGATAAACGATAACTCATGCTACTCTCCAAAACGCTTCTCAGTCCAGATACCAATTTAGCACTCCAGTCCATAATCGCCAATGTCTTTATATCACACTTAGAACTTGTATCGCCAGCCACGCTCGACACCAGAGTTAGGAGTCCATCCCTCCTGCTCATCAAGCTTCTTGTTAAGCTTCTGAGCCCTCCATCGAACAAGGAAAGCTGAGAGAACAGTCAAAGCACAGCCGAGAAGGAGGAGACCACCAGCCATGCGGTAGAAAGGCTCCTGGCTTCGAGGGTAGAAGTAAGGGCTGAACCAATGGCTGACCTGGCTGATGCAGTTGGCGATAGCGATAAGAGCAGCCTTCTTGGCACGGGGAGCGGGAACAACAGTGGTTTCCCAGGAGAGCTGCAAGTTGAGACCGTTGTAGGTACCGCAGACGAGGAGGATGATACCGATGTATCGAGCTGCGACGTTGATGGTGCCGATGAGGATACCGCAACCGGCTGCAGAGAGGATGATGGGGATGACGATGTGGTATGTCGATTCCATGAAGTGACCGCAAGACCAGGCGATCAGACAAGCGGAGATGTAAGCGAGAGCGTAGGGAGGAGCCTGGATGAGGTAGGTGGTCATCTTGTTGAAGCCAAAGGTGTTCATGATCTGAAAATGTTAGTTAAGTCGCAGAGCTAGTAGACTGAGAGTACTTACAGAAGGCAGGAAATCCTTGAAGCTCTGGGCAGTGACGAGGGCAAAGTGCATGAGGCAGAAGTACCAGGTGAAGGGATCCCTGACGGCATCACGAACACCATCCCAAGTGCCACCAACCTTCTCATCAATACCACCGTTGGAGACCAGGATACGGTACTGAGCCATCTCACGCTCCTGTTCGTCGAGGAACTTGGTGTCGTTGGGCCAAGAGGGGAGAACGAAGAAAGAGATGACAGCAACGATGATGGAAACAATACCCTCAATGAGGAAGAACCATTGCCAAGCGTGCAAGCCAGCAACGCCGTCCATATGCTCGAGAATACCAGCAGCCAAGAAACCAGAGATGATGTTGGAGATGGTGTTACCAGCGTGCCAGATAGCCATGCGGAAGGGCGATTCCTCTTTGGTGTACCAAGATGAAGTCATGAGAGTCAGGCCAGGGAAGAAGGGAGCCTCCATCAAACCGATGAAGAAGCGAACGACACAGAATCCAACACCATTGGTCATGGCGGGCATGCAGATCGTACCCGCACTCCACATGAGCATGATGGTAGGCAGGAAGAACTTGGGGTTGGTCTTGGCCATGAGGAGGTTACCGGGCAATTGACCAATGAGGTAGCCGACGTAGAAAGTCGAGATACCCGCGTTCCAAACGGTATCAGTCATGCCAAGATCCTCCTGCAGACCAGCGAGTCGGGCGTTGGAGACGTTGATGCGGTCGAGGTAGCTAAGCTCATTGTCAGTCTTGGCTATTCTCTTGGGGCGCTTGGCTGTCGCTTGGTATCTCATCGCTGACTTACTTCATCAAGAACATGAGGGTGACACAAGGCATCATGTGCCAATCAACCTTGCTGCGAACCTTTTTGTTCAGCGTATCCATCTGCGTCTCTGAGAGATCGCGCAGGAGCGGAAAGCGAGCCTGGATCTCAATGGGGGGGATGTGTCCGACGGGCGAAGAGATGGCATTCTCGACAGCGGCGACCTCTGCCTTCTCATCGAAGCGGTCCCCGTTGTGGGAGGCGGTCTCGTTGTTCTGCGAAACAGTCATGCTGGGCGACTCTTTGCTTCCAAGACACTTGGCTGGTGGGTAGCTGTGTGGAACTGGACTGGAGATTGATGGATGAGGATGAGTCTGGGCAAGAAGAGAAATCTGGGGTAGGATCTACCAAGACTTTTATACACAGCTTGGCAGGATTTCTTGTCGTGTTTGTCTGCCAGCTGCAGAAATCTGGATTGCGGGTGAATGGCGAGTCAGCCGAAGTGCGGAACTGGAAAATTCATCCACCCCTCGTAGCGTTATCCCCATTAAGGTTACGCATAACCTTAACTTAGTCTTGGCAAGACGCGGAGAACCCCAGCAAGGTGCGGTCTCGATTCTGCTTTGCGGGGGAAACGCACTCCCAAGCGAGCATGTCATTTGTTCCCGCGGGAAATGCTCTGCCAAGGCCCTTCCCGGTGACTCTACTCCCCCACGGGGGAATGGAGAGATAGAGAGTCGTCGGTTAATGATCGCGGAGGATGCCCGGGGTTGGGCTGAAGTTGGGGAAGGCCGGTGCTGCTCTCTCCGGTTCTGAACCCTGGACGTTGCAGTCAAGTGACTCCAGGCTCCACGGGCCAAGTTTTCGGTAGGCGAGGGCCAATGCGGGGAAGTCCGAGGGTAGGATGGATCTTGGCTGTAGGTCTGGGGTAGATACGGTCTGACATGACATGTTTGCGATGATCGCCGTTGAGGACCCGGAATTCCCTCGGTGAGATCGGCATGAGTTTACGGTTATGTTTAAGCTTGTACGATGGATCTGATAAGCATAGATTACGGTAACACGATAAGATACGGAGCAAGGTTGTTGAGTGAAGTCGTGAGTCTTTTGGATGCCGTATCAATGTCTTTGAGTCAAGAGTTGCATTCACTGAAGATGTCCAGAAACCATGGTTTGAAGGGATATAGTAAATCTGAAATTCGTCTATGAATGATACATAAAATCGTTTTTAATGCCATAAGCTGATACTCCGCCCCAAACTTCCTGTAAATGAGACCCAAGACACAAAAACACTCCCAATATGCGCTCTACTTCTTCATCCCCATCAACAAGCCGGCAATATTCTCATACGCTGTGAAGACAATACCACCGCTGAGAATCAACCGACCCAATCGCATGGTGCTTCCACTCCAGAACGCTCTCACGCCTCCATCACGCAGAACCTGCTGAACAGCCTCGCCCATACCAATACCCTTGGCGGACTGCGATCTTGTCTTAATGGTATCAAACGGTTGTGTAGCGTAGACAGTGATGACACCGGCAATAGCGCCGATACCGAATGTCATGAAGGGGTTCTTTCCGTCGGACTTGAAAGTGTCTTTTAGGATGTTGTAGGAACCCATTCGGACTCCGGATGTGGCTGATTGCTTGAGGGTGGTGGACATGAGACCGCGGTAGATTTCACGTACACCGCGCTCAACTGCGATTGTGCGCAGGGCGTGGAAGCCGCCGTTGAGACGCTTGTTCCCTGAGCGGGCATCATCAATGCTGATACTTGTTAGTACACGACTTCGCTGCGCAATCTTGACCAGCAACTTACAGAGCAGTCTTGATTCGTTCTGTGGGTGTAACGACAGTGACACTCTCAACAGCACCAGCAATCATACCAGCGAGGATATTTGATCCCGCTGAGTGCTTGCCATTGGCATCTGCTAATTGAGCCTTGACAGTGTCAAAGGAGAGGAAGCGAACACCAGCTTTGGCAGCAGTTCCCTGATATTATTAGATCAAGAATCAATCAATTTGCTTGAAAAGAGATACTCACGACGATCAATGACGAGCATCCAGTGTAAATTGCGCGGATGCCATCTGAACGCACTGTTTGGCCGATGACGGCAAATGGAGATTTGGAGACGGCTGCTCCAGCGGGTGCTTGGCGGGCACTGAGCTGCGCTACTGTCTTTGCCCACTCAAAGGGGTACTAAGCCTGTTAACACTCCATCTTCTACTACCAGGCCGCAAAAGAAGCTTACTGTGATTGTGGCCTCAACACCACCTGCGACAGCACCAGCAGCCAGAGAAATACCAGGCGTGATCTTCTTCTTCTGCGCAGGCGGTGTCTGCGCTACAGCCTGCTTGGGCAGCGCAGGCTTAGCGATAGGTTGTGTTGTAGCGATGGCGTCCATTTTCGGGGTAATTCGGTGAATGTCCAAGGTGAAGAGAAAACGGTCAAGACTTGGCAAAACGATGACAAACGGGGAGAAGCAAATAATTAAGACCAACAAATAGAAAACAGCATCTACTAACATTTAAAAGGATAGCCGCAGTTTAATAATAGTAGGCCGTCGAGAAAACTCGCAGCCACGGGATGAGGCTCACGGGTAAACACGACTTCAGTCAAGGGAAGAAAACGGAGATGATTCAACGCTTTGCCCTTTGAGGACTACGACCCGCGGATCAACAGTGGATCCGAGTGGAATTGACCAGCTCAGCTTTCTTCCCGTCTCTTCCCGCGCCTCACAATCTTCCCTTTTTCTTCCCACGCAAAGGCTAAAGCACGCACAGAGGATAACGATGCCCGCAGAGCCCACGCCTACCCGCGTCCGCAGGCGTGCCACAGAAGCATGCACATTCTGCCGCAAAAGAAAAGTGAGACCACTACCCCAATACCC